>SJYV01054450.1:1684807-1721471 GCA_006410875.1 Neotragus pygmaeus
GCTGCGGTGGGGGCAGGGAAGTGCTGTCTATATCCGCAGGAAGGGGACAGGGGGTAGAGAGGAGGGCTGGGCCTGTGGTTGGGAGAGATAGCTGTTAGCAGTCTGGCTACTGGCCAACTGTTAGTCTGACTACTGGCCAGATGTGGGGAAGGAGTTCCCCACTGTGCTCAGCCCTCACCCCTGGTGTAATAAGGTAAACTGGCTTCTGCTTGGACCACTCTAGTGTATGTTTTAAACATCTGCCACTAGAGGGCAGCCTTTCTCTCTGCAAGCTAACTTTTTTACTGGTTGGTGTCTAAGGGCCAGAAATGGCAGCACTCTCCCGGCACTGAGCTTCGTAGATCCCTGGGTCCCCTCCTGTCTCCTCTTGTGAAATGTGGGCTTGATATTTCCATACCTGCCATAGGACCTTCATGCCCACTGTTAACACTTAGGATTTTTCTATCCCACTTTGCTTCAAACTCCTGGTTATCTGTCAAGGTCTTACTTGGCCAAAACAGCCTTTCTTCTGAAACAGCCCTGGGAATCCCAAGCTGGATGAGGTGTCCCCCCAGGCTTCTACAGCCCCCAATCAAAGCACTGCTCCCCATGCTTTGTAACTGGCCTCTTGTCTGAGTTGTACATGAGGTGGACTGAGATATGAGAGGGCAGGGACCCGAGGATCAGCCCGCTGCAGCCGTGCTTCTCTGGTGCCCCACGTCAGTCCTGGGGGTAGTCCTGATTTGTATTCGAAGTGGAGCTTTATCCAGAGAGAATCTGGACATGGAAGAGTGAGCTGAATGTGGATAAATGACAAGTAGAAAGAGGCAGGGAGGCCCAGGGAAGCCAACCTTTCCTACTTTTGGGTGACTGTCCCAACCTAGAAAGGCCAGAGACCTGCCTCGGTCAAACTGTGGTTGATGAGCAAAAGGTCACATACCCTGCCAAGACCCTGCTCCAGCCAAAGACAGGCCCTTTGGCTCATGGCTGGATTTGCTGCATAGGATCCAGGCTGGCTTTTCCTGGCCCAGCATTAGTGGACTCTACAAGCAGGCTGCCAGGAGTTTGGACTGAAGCAGGCACCATACGGGCAAAGACAGACCCTGACCTTCGAGCAGCTCTGCCAAGGAGGGGACCAGCCGGCAGCAGACACAGGGGCGGTGAGTGGGTAGCATCCCCCTGTCCGCCAGGCCACTGAGAAACAGTGGCCTCTCCTGTGTTCCTGCAAGCTGCCACCTCCCTGCTCAGGCCTGCCTTTCTATCTCACACACTCATATGACCCTAAACAGCCCAGGGTTCCCCCATTCAAGTCTCGGACATTAAGGCAGAGCACAAGAGCTGGGTCTCCTGCCTTTCCAAAGGGAGTTTGTGTGGCTGGCTGAGGTATGGCTAGAGGCACTGGCCAACCCCTGTTACCTGTATAGAGCTGGCAGCAAGGTGCTCAGCACAGAAGAGTGGAGGAGGAAAGTGGAAGGGCGAGTATGGGTCCAGCCAGCGCAAGGGGCCATTTCCCACTGAGCCCTCACTTACCAGCTCACAGTGTGGGGGAGCTGTCCCATGCTGCCTGAGGTCAGAGAGTAGAAGCCAGAGAGGTCAGGGGTCTGCAGAGGCCTGTGAACTCCTGCAGGGGAGAGGGGCAGAGTAAGTGAGCTAGCCTGACCTAGAAGCTGCTCCAGCTGGTTCCTGCATCCTAGAGCCTCCTGTGGGGCCCTCAAGATCCTGTGTCCCTGTGCTAGAGGACCAGACATACTGGTCTTTTCAGGACTAGCCTGGTGTGATCAGAGTGCCCCATTTGCAGACTGTGGGCATCAAGGGCAGATGGTTGGTGTGACTTGCTTGTGGACGGTGGCTGGGTAGTGGCAGAGCTGGAGTCATGAAGGAGTGGAAGACCAAACCTTCCCTGGCTCATTGTTGATCTACAACTGGGGCCTCTCTGCTGGGGTCTCTAGCCTGGCTTTCTGGACAGGAGGCAGACCCCTTGGCCCAGGAGCCCGGGGCTCCACCCATTCCTCTTGCCCCTCCTCCCCAGGGTTGAGTCAGCAGGTTTCCCACAGCCGACAGTGGCTGATTTCAGAATGACTTTGCCCAAGGCTGAGGTGAATCAGCCATCACAACCACCACTTTCCATTTTCTCACTGTGGGGAGGGAAAGACTACAAGTTCTCTATCATCTTCACATAGAAGCCTACTCCATACTGGCACTGGTTAGCCACTTAGGATTCAGTCTCCTACCTAAACCTCAAACCTTCAAATTTTGACCTGGTACCACCTTGCCCAACCCTTTGGTGCCTTCAAAAAGGGTCTAGCCTCTCCTCTGGGTCTTGTTGGGCCCTTCCCATCCAGGATCCATACCTTGCTTCTGGCTGATGTCTGCTGGTGCAGGTGTGGGGTGTGGGCTGCTGAAATGGTCATAGAGAGGAGAAAGTTGGGGGACGCCATGGGAAGGCTGACTGGCCTTGTTCTGAAAAACAAGGAGGGTGGGTGGGTGAATGTGGGGGACCCGAGGGAGGAAGGCACAGGACTGGGGTACACATATAAGAAAAGTCCCAATTTGCTGTGTGGGGGTAGCCCAACCATCAGAGCAAAGTGGAGGTGGTCAAAACCACAGGCTTCACTGGACAGAACCCCACTCAAGCCACCCTGTGTCCAGTGGCTCTGTTGCCCCTCTCCACCACCCTCGCCCCAGACTTTGCTCAAGGAGTCTAGTCTCCCAAAGAGTCTCTCAGTCTTTCTTTGCCCTCAGCTCTAAGAGGCATTTTTCCCCTGCCCAGGAAATTTTTCCTGTCTCTTGGTTTCAGAGATCCCCCCGTTTCTCTGAGGCTCAATTGCTTGTCTGGTGAGTTGCTCACAAGCCTTCAGCCTTAGGACAGCCTAGAGCTTGCTTTTCTCCTCTGGCCCCCAGACTGAGGGGCTTGGTCTGACCCTCTGGAGCCACCACTTAAGAGGATTTTATGACAGTGGAGGGGGCCTTTTCTTCCTCAAGGGAGGTGGAGCAAGCTGGCTCCAGGTGTGGCTAGGCTCCCTCCAGAGCCAACCCACCCAGCCTCCACACTTCCTGTTTCCTCGGCACCACAGGACTCTTACTTTTCACACTGGTCACATGGATTTGTCATGAGATGACTCATTCAGGCTGGGACGGGGGCTCCCCATCAGAACCTAGACACAGGGAGTGTGCTGCTCAGGGCCACGGCTCAGCTCTGCATATCCTCAGTGCACACCCTTGCTGGCTTGGCCCTGGAGACATCATCTAAAGCTCAAGGTTAGCACCACTTGTAAAAGCCCACCTATGGGGATGCTGCCGGCTGGGCTCACAGATGAGCAACCACTAACCCATGGCACAGAAGTATCTTTGGGACGTATCTGGGGCAAGACACTGATGATTATGGAGATTGTGGTCTTGGCTTCTTCCCAGCCCGTAAGTGAAATTTCTCACTGGATCAATGTAGCCAGTATGATGGGTGCGGTTCATGACCCCATCCATCACCAGCTTTGGGGAAGGTTAGGGTAGCTCCTGGTGGGAAGACCTGGCTTAGGTCCTTTGGCACTGGCTCTTGGCAGTCCATGTGAGGCTAAAGGGACCGGCAGGTATGAATCACACTGTAGCTGTGGCAGGAGGCTCCCAGGTGGGCACAGGATCCCACACGTGTCTGCAGCAGTCCTGGCCACCATCTCCCCCACATTCCTGCCTCCAGGGGAGCTTCAGGCTGGGCTAGAAGCTGCACCCTTCCCCCCAGACTTTGGTAAGTTGCCGACATTACCATTTGTCAGCCTCCCACTCATCTCTCTGCTGTCCACCAGGAGGAGTCTTCGATCCCAGGGCTAATCAGCGTGTCTCAGGAAGATAGGAATTAATGTTCTAATAGTGCTGGCTCCTTTGTGGCTGGCATGGATTTGACACTACACCTACTTCCTGAGGCCAATGCCTCACCTCCGACCAGAGCCTGCTCCTGAGCTCTTGGGGCAGGCAGGAGAGCTTCCTGAAGGCTCTCCACTGGAAGCCTGAGAAAGAGTCTGCCAATCAGGTTCAGTTCCTAGAGCTAACTTTATTACCATACCGGGGCACCCGTTACCCTGTCTCAAATGGCCGTCACGATGACATGTAAGAAGCCCCTCATTCACCCTGAAGAGCGAGGATGAAACGCTACTCATAGTACCTCCCTTTCCCTGTGGTGCCCGATCCCACATGGGCCAGACCCTTTGGTCTTATTATGCCAAAGGAGGTCTGCCTGGAGATGGCAGATGTGCCTGACAGCATCACTTGGGGAGACTGATGACATGTCATTTCCAGGTTTTGGTTGCTGTGACCGAAGGCCAGGCTTTCTGAGCAAGGTGGAGAAAGGAAGGTCCTGTCACTCTCAAGTCCTCTTTTATTCCCAGCACAGATCCAGACAACAGTAACTGGTTGGGATCGTGTGGGGGAATGGAAGGTAGAATGTACAATTCTTAGGCCCACAGTTGTCTGGCAGGAGAGAGAGGAGACTGGGACAGATATGGGATATGTGGGGAATGTAATTTCTTCATGTACTGAGTTTTTGCCACATGCCAGGCGCTGTGCTAGACCACTCTTTATTCCTACTCAGGGCACCAGCAGATTGCCATTTCTCCAAGCTGTAAACGTTCCGGGTGTCACCTCATTTCTTGCTTCCCTTATTTGCACATCTCAGCAGAGCAGTCCTTGTCCTCTACCTCCAGTCCTCAGCCCTTGTTATCCCTTCATCCAAGCCAGCTTCTTGTTCCCCTCCCTTCACCGGATGACTTGTCAAGGTCCCCAGTGACTTGCACGTTGCTGAATGCAATGGTCAGTTCTCAGTCTTCATTGTACCTGGCTTCTTGACACATTGAACATAACTAACTTCTCCCTCCTCCTCGCAATAGGTTCTTCACTTTGATTCTAGAATGCCACACTTCCTGATTTTCTTCTAACCTCTGAGGCCACTCCTTCTTGGCCTTGTTTCTGGCTCTTCATCATTTCCCTGTCCTGATCCAAGCGTGGCCCTCAGTTCTTTATCAATCCTCACCTCCCAGGGGTGCTCTCATCCAAACTCACGGCTTTAAACTTCATCTGATGACGCTACATCTGTATCTCTGCAGCCTCTACTTCTGCCCTGAACGCTACTCTCCAAATGCTCCCAAATGCAACATGTACAAAGTAGAACCTTTGACTTTTTGCTCCAAACATTCCTCTCCATATTCCTCAGTTAATATCAACTCCTTCCAGTTGCTAAGAGCAAACAGCTTGGAGTCATCTCTGATGCTCCTTTTTCTCACACTCCACCTCTAGTGTGTCAGCAAATCCTAATGGCTCTACTTTCAAAATATATCAGAACCCAACTGTCTCTTCCTCTCTCCCTGCGCCCACCCAGTCTAAGCCACAGTCAGTTCCCACCTGGCGAATGCAGCAGTCTCCTGCTCCTCCATCCACAGCCATATAAGTCACGTCATGTCCCTCGTCAGCCTGGAGCCTGCTGCAGACTTCCCCAGCCTATACCACCCTAGGGTCAGACCCTAATCACCTCTCCAACCCCAACACCTTCCTCTCTCCCTGCTCATTATGTCCAGGACTTTACCTCATTGCTTTAGCCTCCAGCCACCTCGTCCACTTACTCCAGTGGTCATTTTTTAAGTGTGCTTAGGATACGCAGGAGCCTGGTAGGCTGCAGTCCATGGGGTCGCTAAGAGTCGGACACGACTGAGCGACTTCACTTTTCACTTTGACGCATTGGAGAAGGAAATGGCAACCCACTCCAGTGTTCTTGCCTGGAGATTCCCAGGGATGGGGAGGCCTGGTGGGCTGCCGTCTATGGGGTCGCCCAGAGTCGGACATGCCTGAAGCGACTTAGCAGTAGCAGTAGTAGGATATGAAGTGGGTTGGGGAGCACAGCTCCTAGGCTTGCTGACCTTTTCAGTGACCTTACCTCTGTAGGATCCTGGGCCAGTTTGCTCCTTGTAAAATAAGCATGAGCCTATTCAACCGTGCTACCTGATTGGTCACAGATGCAAAAATCCTGCTTTATCCTAGAATTTTGGAGGCAGGAACCCAGGGCCTATGAAAGTAGAAAGCTTTCTAGAAACCTCAGTGGCCTCCTTAACCTGATAAATTCCTAGGACAGGGATTAGCCAGATCCGAGGCCTTGTGGCACACAGGGAAGACTAGCCTCAGGGCCTCCCTCAAGAAGCTGGGACCTTGGTGGGGGCATCCCACCATTTGCCATCTTAAGGGCACAAATGCCTGGAGCCCAGCGCAGGTGGTGGAGGGAACAGGTCCCTCCAGGCCACAGGGCTGTCAAGTTTAAACCGCCTCAGAGAAGGCCCTTGCCATCCCACCTTGGCGCTGGCTTTTCAGCCCTCGAGTAAAAGCCTGGCTGGTGGAGTGGGCAGCTCTGAGCTTGGGGAATCTTAGGAGCAGAGCCTGGGGTCCACGGTGCCAGCTCTAGGAGGACAGTCCCAGAGTGCCACCCTTCCCGGGGTGGGAGGGTGAGGGGTGGTGTATCTGCTCTAAGGCAAGGAGAGGATGGCTCCACAGTGGATTTCTCAGCAAACCACCTTCCCTGTAGACAGCTAGCATGGGCCAGAAGTCCTAGAGAGCTCTCTCACCTGACAGATGGCTAGAGCTGACCCTCCTCGGCCAGGCTAGTTAAGCTCCGTGTTGTACGTAGCACAGCTCACTCTAAGCCGAGGAACCCTCAGAATCTAGCTCAGCCTCAAGCCTGGTATGTACATGTCCAACAGGGGCAGGTGCACTGAGGCCTCATCCTGTCCACCAGCCTTCCCTGGGAACTGGGGAAAAGCCTCATTAAACAGGAGTCTGCTGCCAAACCACAGGAGGGGTGCCAGGTGGGCAGAGGGGGCGCTGAGAACCTGCGGGCAGCTGGAGGACCCGAGGTGCCAGGGCTCCAGGGCAGAGCACTGAGGGCCTGGCTGGTCCTTCCCACGTTCGTGCAGGCTGCCTCTGAGTTCACTCCCCAGCCCCCTCCACGCCTGGTGTTGGTGGCCGGGGGGTGAGGACTGTCTGGCGCGGGACCTGGTGCCCCATGCCCCCCTCGGCCAACAGAACGTCCCGCTCCACGGCCTCAGCACAAGGCTGTCTCAGGGCTAGGCTGCCCAGACAGCAGGGTGGAGGTGCCTGGGGCCTGGCCTGCGTCTGGGGAACTTAGTGACTGGTGCTCCTCCTCCCCTGACGGTGACTGCCCTGTTCCTAGAGAAGGAGGCAGGCCTTGATGGATTGTCTGCCACCCCTCATCCCCGAGTATCTGGACGGCACAGCCTCTCCTAACCTCTGCAGGCAGAGAGCTGGGCACTCGTGGNGACGCATTGGAGAAGGAAATGGCAACCCACTCCAGTGTTCTTGCCTGGAGATTCCCAGGGATGGGGAGGCCTGGTGGGCTGCCGTCTATGGGGTCGCCCAGAGTCGGACATGCCTGAAGCGACTTAGCAGTAGCAGTAGTAGGATATGAAGTGGGTTGGGGAGCACAGCTCCTAGGCTTGCTGACCTTTTCAGTGACCTTACCTCTGTAGGATCCTGGGCCAGTTTGCTCCTTGTAAAATAAGCATGAGCCTATTCAACCGTGCTACCTGATTGGTCACAGATGCAAAAATCCTGCTTTATCCTAGAATTTTGGAGGCAGGAACCCAGGGCCTATGAAAGTAGAAAGCTTTCTAGAAACCTCAGTGGCCTCCTTAACCTGATAAATTCCTAGGACAGGGATTAGCCAGATCCGAGGCCTTGTGGCACACAGGGAAGACTAGCCTCAGGGCCTCCCTCAAGAAGCTGGGACCTTGGTGGGGGCATCCCACCATTTGCCATCTTAAGGGCACAAATGCCTGGAGCCCAGCGCAGGTGGTGGAGGGAACAGGTCCCTCCAGGCCACAGGGCTGTCAAGTTTAAACCGCCTCAGAGAAGGCCCTTGCCATCCCACCTTGGCGCTGGCTTTTCAGCCCTCGAGTAAAAGCCTGGCTGGTGGAGTGGGCAGCTCTGAGCTTGGGGAATCTTAGGAGCAGAGCCTGGGGTCCACGGTGCCAGCTCTAGGAGGACAGTCCCAGAGTGCCACCCTTCCCGGGGTGGGAGGGTGAGGGGTGGTGTATCTGCTCTAAGGCAAGGAGAGGATGGCTCCACAGTGGATTTCTCAGCAAACCACCTTCCCTGTAGACAGCTAGCATGGGCCAGAAGTCCTAGAGAGCTCTCTCACCTGACAGATGGCTAGAGCTGACCCTCCTCGGCCAGGCTAGTTAAGCTCCATGTTGTACGTAGCACAGCTCACTCTAAGCCGAGGAACCCTCAGAATCTAGCTCAGCCTCAAGCCTGGTATGTACATGTCCAACAGGGGCAGGTGCACTGAGGCCTCATCCTGTCCACCAGCCTTCCCTGGGAACTGGGGAAAAGCCTCATTAAACAGGAGTCTGCTGCCAAACCACAGGAGGGGTGCCAGGTGGGCAGAGGGGGCGCTGAGAACCTGCGGGCAGCTGGAGGACCCGAGGTGCCAGGGCTCCAGGGCAGAGCACTGAGGGCCTGGCCGGTCCTTCCCACGTTCGTGCAGGCTGCCTCTGAGTTCACTCCCCAGCCCCCTCCACGCCTGGTGTTGGTGGCCGGGGGGTGAGGACTGTCTGGCGCGGGACCTGGTGCCCCATGCCCCCCTCGGCCAACAGAACGTCCCGCTCCACGGCCTCAGCACAAGGCTGTCTCAGGGCTAGGCTGCCCAGACAGCAGGGTGGAGGTGCCTGGGGCCTGGCCTGCGTCTGGGGAACTTAGTGACTGGTGCTCCTCCTCCCCTGACGGTGACTGCCCTGTTCCTAGAGAAGGAGGCAGGCCTTGATGGATTGTCTGCCACCCCTCATCCCCGAGTATCTGGACGGCACAGCCTCTCCTAACCTCTGCAGGCAGAGAGCTGGGCACTCGTGGTGGGATGTATAAGCCAACTACAGACTCGACAGCAGACTGTATTCCTTGACCAGTACACTCCTACACCCTTGTTTTGACCTTTGCATACAGCCCTTTCCCAGTTCCCTCCAGACTGCAGCACTCAGGATGAGTCCAGGACTCAGATCCCTGGGCTGGGAGGCCATGCCTGCTGAGGCCTTAGCACAGGTGGACCTTCCTGCCTTGGCACTGCTCTTACTGTTCCTCCCACGCCACTTCAAAACCCATCATCTCAAAGCAGGTCCTCATCCTTCTGGGGTTAGCCCATGGCTGGAGATTCCTCACTCTGGTGCCCTCATATGCCCTCCTCTTGTTGAGCAGGATGGAGCCAGGAAGGAGCCCTAGGGCAGGGCCAGGCAGGAGGAGGTGGAAATGAGGGACTCCTGAGGTTGGTCTCCCCTGCTCTGAAGGCGAGCTTGGGCCTGGCTGCTCCAGCCTCCCTCTCCCCACCCCCACTTCCTGCAGGCTCAGGTAAAAAATAAACACAGTCGGCATTTTCCCTGCAGACCGCAGAGGTCCGCTTACAGGCTGTGTGCACCCTGAGAGCCCTTGCCACCACCAGCAGAGAAACTCCCTCGCCTCTGACGGTTGACTCTGAAAACCCCCAAACGCTTGAGCCCCACAACACTTTCCCAGCGAAGAAAGTTGCTGCTTCCTCTGGTCTCAAGCCTGGGGGGGTGGGGAGTGTGTGAAGCCTGACAAGGTCCTCCCAAGAAGGCAGGGGACTGTGCTAGGAGAAGCACCCCCACCCTCCTGGCCCCCACCCAAACACACACATAAACACACTGTACCAGAATTCACAGTTGATCACTATCAGCAGACACATTCAGTCAGGGTGTATTTACTAAGCTCCTACTATGTATCAGGCAAAAGAACATTCTCGGCTAGAAGAAAGAGCGTCTGCTAACGGCAGATGATTATGAGAGGCATAGCTGTACCCTGTGCCAGGCATAGTTCTGAATGCCTTGCAGATTTTAACTCATAGACTCCTAAAACAAACCTGTGATACAGGTGTAATTATTATCCCCATTTGATAGATGAGGAAACTTGAGGCAGAGACATTACATGGCTTGCCCAAGGTCACACAGTTTGTAAATGGGAAAGCTGAGCTTCCTTCCACCCACCGTGCTGCAGAGGCCCTCTGGTTGTCGTGGACCGACAAGGGGGAGCAGGGGAAGGAGCCCCAGTCCTCAAATCAGTCTCCCTGCTTCAGCCTAGTTGGTCAGTCACCTAAGTCAATGCTTCCCTGACCCTAAAAAATGCTCCTGTAAGTCCTGACACCCCGCACTGGGAGCTTCCCTGACGACAATATTTAGACACAACCCCCAGGTCCCCAGCTCACATCACTCCTCACCCTCTCACAGCCACACCCCAGCCTTGTCCAGCCTCACAGGCCTGCTTTTCTCTTACCCAGGCACCCAGCTCAACTTCACCTCAACACCTTTGCCTACCCCTTGCATGCTGCGCTCTCCTCCTAGCGTTCCGTATTTCCTTCTACTCTGCCAGATTCCTTCTCATCCTGACCTCAGTCTAAGGGCCACTTCCCAGCAGGTGGAGGTGCCTACTTGCTGCAGGAGTGGCTGGGGGTCCTGGAGGGCAGAAGAGGCTTGTTGGTCCTCTCTGCCTCTCCAGGGTCTGTACTTGGCTTGTTCACTAAGACTTAAACAAAGGCCTCTAGAAGTTCTGGTGCCCCAGAACTTCTGCATGCCCACTCACTCATCCACCATGGACCTGACCCCAGTCTCCTGGCTCCTGGAAGGCGGGGGAGGGTATTCCTGATGCCTGCTTTGAAGCTGGGGAAAGGCCTTTGGGGACAAGTCCACAGAAGGAGTCAGATCCACACCCTGAACACAAGGTGGCCTATTGAGAGTGATTGCTCTCTGTGCCAAGGGCACAGACCTGAAGTTGAGTACTGTAAATGCCACACTGACGGCTCATTTGAGGCCAGCATTATCCTTCCCATTTTACACGTGAGGGAAGTGAGGCTCAGGGACACTGAGAAACATACTCCCTCGAGTCAGTGCTGGGGACCCCTTTAGGACTCTCGGGGTCTTCGGCGATGTCAAACAGTCACAGTCTCATCTCTCCCCTCTCCCTCTGCTCCAGCCACTGAGGGCTGCTGGCTCAAGGGCGAGGCTGTTCCCTCTGCTTGGAGGGCCATCGTCCACAACTTGCTGGGTCCTCTCGCAGTGTATGTGGGCAGGGCCCAATACAAGCCAGAGTTTAGGGAGAATGAGGCAGCGCTGGGCCACAGCAGCACACACGAGGCTGGGAGGAACTGGGCGACTGCTGGGACTCAGGGACATCCTGCCTGGCACCTGGGAACCCGTGCCGCCTTCCATCTCATTTTCTTTCTCCAGACAGTTAAAGCCAGGGTTGCCAAGTTCATACGGTACCTGTGTGCTAACTGGAAGAAGCATCCCCTCTGGAGAGACACCCGGGTCCACACCAGGGCACACGGCTTGAGGAGCATAGTGCAGGCTCGGTCTCAGCTCCTTGGCCCAGATCCCCTGCGTAATCCCAGAGTGGCCCTGCTTGTAAGGCCCTCTCCAGTTCTCACTCCTCTTCCCTGCATTGCCAGAAACTACGCATGTCAACTCAGTGCCCCTGAGCATCCACTCTGGTCTTGATCAGTTCCTCTGGTCCCCTCCCAGCTCCAGGGTCCCCTAGCACCTACCACAGCTCCCCCAGGCCTCTCTATCACTGATGGTGCTTAAGTGCCAAGGAGTCTGGCCAGTTGCTGAGTGGGAACCACCCCCTGCAAAGGCCTGGGACAATGAGAATGAACTTCCCAGAAGGAAGCAGGTCCCCTTTCCAAAGGGGAACTCACCTGTGTATCAGCCAAGCCTTGATGTGTGGGCTCCCACAGATCCCACCTCTGCAGATACACCCTAGCTGGGCTCATGCCCTTTTATCCCCACCCCTACTCGGCCCTTCTGCCCAGGACATGGCGCTCTCCGGGGGATGGCCCTCCAGCTCCCTGCCCCCCACAGAGCATGGAGCCCTGGCAAAGTGGCCTGCAGAGCTGGGGGCCTGGGGGATGGCTGGGCCACCCTCTAGTAGACCAGGAGGCTTCAGTCCTCCCACCAGCACGGGGCCCTTGCCAGGGATGCACAGAGCCCTACCAGGCCCCTGTGGCCAGTCCACCAGCTGCCTGGTCCTGACATCAGATAGTGGGGCCCTGCCACAGCAGAGGTGAGGACCGGAGACCCACAGGCAGTCTTGGCAAACCACAGGCCTGCTCTAGACCCAGCCCAGCCCCGAGGCACCCTCAGAGCTAGCGGAACCTCACTGAGTTGAGTGGCCTGGCCCACAGCCTCCAGCGGTTTCTATGCATTCGTTTACTTTTGTTTTCCTTCTTCCTCTTTGAGGTAAACGCCCCTCAGGACAGGATGTTTTTAGAGGAAAATATAAGCTTCCGGGAGCTGCTAGTTGATACAGCGACACAGTTTTGAGGACTCTGCAGCAGCCCTGGGGCTGGACATCCCCTGGTCCAGGGAGTCACTCTCCCAGCTCTTCGATCTCAGTGCCCAGCCATGTGGGACCCTGGGTGGGCTGAGGCAGGCCAGGGGCACAGCATCAGCTCAGGCTGTCTGAGGCAGTGGGGAAAGGTGGGCTTTCGGAGGACGGCATCTGAGGAGGTCAGAGGTTTTGTTACCCTGGGAGTGAAACCAAGAGGCTTTGTGGAAAAGTCCTGAAGAAGGTGAACATGCAGGTTTAGAGATGGCAGCCCCTACTAGTGACAGCCTCCTGTATGCCTGGCACCCCGCAGAGTCCCACCCTGCAGAGCCTTCCCAGCCACTGTGTGATCTGTGTGTAGACTGCGCAGATGAGGAACAGGAAGACAGGAGAGGTAAAATGACTTGCCCAAGGTCTCAGAACAAGTAGTGATGGATCTGGATTTGAATCCAGCCTCTTGGGTTCCTGGCGAGATCTTTACCACTCAGTGACAGGCCCCACAGGCCAGCTGGTGGCAGCCAGCAAGGAGACCACATGTGTGAGGCCCAGGGGCCAAGTGGCTGCCAGATTCTCCCTTGCCCACACTGGATCTCCTCACTGAGACCTCCACCCACCCAGGACCCCAGGGATCACCGACTTCGCCAGCAACACCCTGCCAGTAATCTCTCTTAGAGAAAACTGAGCAGCTGTGTGACTCTGACCCCTATCTGTGTGAAGGGCGTTTTCACCCTGCCCTCCAGGTGGTGATTTTGGTCCTCAGTCATAAATGACTAAAGGAACCGTGAGAAGAAATTCTTCCCACGGGGTCTGGCCTCTGTTTTCCCAGTCTGCGTGCAGCATTTGCAGGGGTGGGGATGGCAGGCAAGGATGGCCACTGGCAGAAGAGTGAGTGTTCTGCTTAGGAGCAGGAGCCAGGCAGGCCCTGGAGAGGTGGGGGCTGATGGTTAGCAATGGTTCGAGGCTGGGAGGTGGAAACTTGGAGATCTCATCCCCAACCTTGGCACTGCACTCCTGCCCCAGTTAATTCCAGCCAGCTTCTGAGGACCAAAGATAAGAGAAGGGTCTGTGAGTTCCCCAGTCTGCTTAGCTGCCTGTACCAGCCCCGGCAGGCCAATTCTGCCGTGGGGCCACAGTCAGGAAGCGCACTTGGGTCTGACCCTGGGAGCTAGGGCCCTTGGGGCTCTGCCCAGACTCGGTCCAGCTAAAGGTTTATCCCCTGTGAACAAGGAGTGAAAAGGAGTTGCTGGAGGCTTTGGGCCCCAGGATGCTCCCCTCCCCAAACCCTAACGCCCTGTGTAAGCTGACAGAGGAGGGCAGGGCTACTCCAACTGCCACAGAGGCCCTCGTGAGGTGGAGCACTCTAATGAGGTTGAGTCAGGGGATTCTGAAAAAAGCCACACCAAACAGCTTTTACAGACACACACCTGCGTCTAACAGCATAAAAACACAGAGGAGAGGGTGAAATACTACATTCTTGGGGGGCGGGGAGCCATGGGGACCCAACTGTAGCTAAAAAACCCAATTTTTCAAAAAATGAGTGGATAGCTATGTTGCCTAAGAGGCAGAGTGGCATGTGCTAAGGGCAGGGAAGAGAGAGGTAGATGTTGGAGCTCATGTTTCTCCTCCAGCATGGGCAAGGTACATGTCTCCATGCTTTGGCTTCCCCATCTGTACCATGTCCATATCTCATAGGGATGAAATGAAATAATATTTGTGTCTGGTAATTTTTTTTTTAATTAATGAAGAAGAAAACAGAAGACAAAGGAGAGCATGTTCCTAGACCAAGGCTTTTCAGGAAAGCTGGCCTTTGTATCAGGCTGGGGCTGCTGGCCCTTGATCTCCTTTGGACTGCTGCCAGATTGCTGTTGGGCCAGACTGCTGAGCTCCTGTCTAGCCTTCAGTGACAAGAGCCGGGGTGGAACCAGGGTGGGAGGTGCAGAGGAGGGCAGCGGTAGAAGCAGAAACTCTCAAAATGTCCTAGCAAGTTTGGCAGGTGGATCTGGTTCCCAAGCAACTTTCCCAAGGGGTTTGGGAAGGGGACACCCACACCCAGGGATGCCCTCAGATTCCTCAGTCCAGCCAGTCCCACTGACTCAGAACCAAGGATACCCCCTAGTCCATTCCTGGACCACACAGAGGAGGGCCCCTAGGCCAGAGAAGTCTAGCAATGAGCTTCCAGCTGAGCCCAGACCAAAGTTAGAAAGAGGGAATCCACTGATACACAGTCCTAAACTGTCCTTGCATCAAGCATCAGAACCTGATGCAGTCTTTTTATTTGGCCCCGCTTAGTGGCTTGAGGAAACTTAGTTCTCTGACTAGGGACTGAACCCGTGCTATTGACAGTCAAAGTGCAAAATCCTAGCCACTGGACCGCCAGGGAATTCCCAAACCTAATGTAATCTTGAATGTCATTTATAAACCCTTTTCCAGGTAATATTTATTCTGGAAGCCCTGAGTCCTGCTTTCAACCAAGAAACACAGCTCTTGGCCCTGGTAGCCCTGACCTTGCCAGGCATTGGTCCAGCCCTGACCCAAGTCCAGAACTTTGAGGTCACGCCCAAGGGGGGACAGAAAAGGACCAAATCTTTCCTTGAGACCAGAGGAATCCAGCTCATAAGCTCAACGGGAGTGGGGGTAATGTTCAGCTTTGCAGCCTACGGTGACCCCAACTAATTGCACATATTTGAGAGCAGAGGGACAGAGCAGAGTCTGGGCTCTGAGGGAAAAGAGTCCACGTCCTGACTCTGCCAGGTACTAGCACATTCTTAACCTCTCTGAGCCTGAGTTTCCCCATCTGTAAAGTGAGAGCTATATAGTGACTACTATCTTGGCTTCTTGTAAGGATCTTGATATCGGGATTGAAGGTCCCTGGCACAGGTCTGGCACTTGGGAGGCTCTTGACACATGCACTATTACTGTGGCTGTTGTTACTCTTTCAACAGCTGTTTACAAGCACCTGCTTATGTATCATGCTCTCTGCCGGCCACTGAGAGAGTCTAGCAGTGAAGAGGACAGATGTGGTCCTGGCCCTGTAGATCCTCTCTCGCCCTTTTGATCCAAACCACCATCCCTAAACCCCTATCCCAACATGGTCATCAACCCCTATGGCCTCTGCAGTCCCAGCTTCATCTGTCCCCCACCCTCTGGTCTATGTTCATGCCCCAGCCCCACCCAGGGGGTTGCCCACCACAGCTGGGAGGTTCCTGGGCTGCATACTGCTTCAGAGCCGGCCAGTGAGCTCTGGGCTGGCGGCTGCAGCACAGCATATACTCGGCTGCCCTGCCTGGACCCCAGCTACAGCCAGCAGAGACCTCACTGCAAAACTCTCCAGAGGCTGCTGCTCAGCGTCCCTAAGGGCCCACCCACCCTCTGCCTGCCTGGCCACCAGGCCAGCCACAGAGCCATCTGATTTGAATGAAACTTAAAACTTAATGACTTTCATGCTGGTTATTTAAAATGCAATGTAATTTTCTTAAACACCCTATTATTTCCTTTGATAGCTACAAAGCTTCCCCCAATCCCATAAGCATGTTTATTTTTAGGGAAAAGAGTGGTTTTGCAGTTGGTCATAGAGACCAGAGGGAAAGGAGCCCACAGAAAATAGGGCAAAGAGTCAACCTTGGCAGCCTGGAGACCCACAGCTGCCCTGCTTTCGTGCTGAGATTCCCCACTGACACCATGGGGTCCAGGGCAGGACCCTGCCCTTCTCATACCAGCACATCCACCAGTGGCCCTCCTGCCCACCATCTGACGGCGGTCAAGTCCCCCTTCTCGTGCTTCACTTCCACAGGGCCCCGGTGTCCCTCCTGTGAGACAGTTCCACTGGCTTCCCACAGACTTGCCAGCCACATACAGGTCTGGGGAAGGGGGCCCGCGGTTACTGACACACCCTGGGCAGCCTCCTCCTGGCTCTTCCAGACATTGTGCCTTAGGTAAGGCCTTGAGGCCCGAAGCTCTGACCAGCTAGATGAGATCTGTGCTCAGATAAAGTGGCCTCAGGCAGCGGCTGCCCACACTGGGAGGGTGGGTGGGTGTGGCCCTGCCAGTCAGGGCTCCCTGGCAAGGGGGACAGCCCAGTGGTGGGTGTGCGTGCGGAGGTCAGCTGAGCCCCACCAATGCGGGGCGTCCTCTGGGAGTGTCTATTTTTAGATCCCAAGCTTTCATGTGGCCGAGTGATGTGCAGTTTACAAAGCATTGGTAATGTGTTTCAGATGGCGGCCCAGCAGACTGGGAGGCTGGGCCTGCTGCCACCAGAGCCAGGTCAGAGTTAGTCAGAATACCCTCAGCTGGACTCCTGTCACCTGTCCCTCCTGCCCTCCGATTCCTTCTTGCCTGATGGGGAGGCTGGGTCGGGAGCAGTTCTTGCAGTGACCAGCAAAGCCCCAGCTGAGGCCCACCAGAGCAGCAGGCCTCTCCCACTAATGCTTATCTGACCCTCAGGAATCCTCAGGGCCAGGGCTCCCTACCCCCATTTACAGCGGGAAACTGAGACCTAGAGAGGTTGACAGATTTACTTGAGGTCACACGCCAGGGAGGAGGTGGCCTTGGCTCCTGGTTTCCTTGCCCAACAGGGCCTCCTCCTCCTCGTGGGCAAATTGGGCTCCCTGGGAGGGGGTGATCTTCCCTCCCTGGCCAGGCTGCCCAGACGTGGTGGGCTAGGGCAGCTCTAACCACGTGAACCCCCAGAACCCACTGTTCCCTGGGGCCACATCCTGCCCATCCATGCCTGCAGCCCTAGCCACATATTCGTCGTTATTTGCAAGCAGACAGTGTGGGGCCCAGATAGCCTCCTGTCCTTGGAGAGAAGAGATGGTTGTTTCAGTGGGAGGGGTAAAGGGATTGGCAAAGCATCTGCTTTCTCTGATCTCCAAGGAGCTCTGGCTGTAGAGTTGGCTGTGACATGAAGGCCGTGTGTCACCATCTCCCTCTGCGCTCTAAAGCCATATCTGCTGGTACAGCCCAGACAGGCAGGCTCCATGGGTGGGATAGAATACAAGGCAGCCTCCCCACAAGAGAGGGCCACACTCAGGCCCACCTTGGCCAGGGACCCTATCCAGTAAGGGACAGTCCCTTTTCCCCCCAGGGAATGGCAGCCCCATGTCCTGCAGGACCCTCTGACCAGGACAAATCCTCCAGGCTGCAGCTCAGAGACTACCTGTGCCAAGGCTGATGAGGGCCACACCTCTTTAAGGGGAGGGAGGCGGCACCCACGTCCAAACCCCAAGCATCACAGGTCTGTGAGCTGAGGCAGCAGACTACCTGAAGGAAGGAGATACTGATGTCCTGGCTTCTCAGAGACCTTCCACAGCCTCCTGGGGCCTTGGGGTCCTGCTAGAGGCAGAGCTGATGGGGGTGCTATCCAAGCCCTGGCCGGAGCACCAGTGGCCCCACCCCCTGCCCTCCGGGGTTCAGTCCCCTCAGGGACAGGGGGCGAGGCCCTGGCCTTCTGACCCAGGAGACAGACTGAGAGTCAAATGAAGTCACACGAAACTTCCACCTCTGAGGCACTCCTGCCTGGCGTGTGCCAGCTCGCTCGGCTCTCCCCTGCCCAAAGCCCACCCCTCCCTGGCCCTGCCCGCCTCCTCCAGTCACCCGCTGCCTCCCAGCATCCGCCTGCCTCCCTCACCCTCTCTGTCCAAGTCAGACCATCTCTTGTGGGCACCATGCTGCCCTTCAGGCCAACTCCTGGGCTGTGGCACAAGCACCGCCTGGGCACATGCTAGGCCTTTCATGCTGGCTCTTCTCCAGCCCCACAGACCCTGGGCTTTGGCGGGCCCTTCCAGTGGCCAAGAACATACTCATTTCTGCCCCTCCTCCTCTCTTCAGCTGTCCCCCAACCTAGAGCATTCCCCCACTCCCACCTTCAGAGGTTCTGGGCCTGCCAGAACAGCCCCCTGTCAGGAAGCCTTCCTAGCTGCCCCACCGGCCCCTCTCCCTCCTCAGCGTGCTTTATCCAACACGGCCGGCACTGAGCCCCCAGGAGAGTCTCTCTGCCTTGCCAGAACTGAGGTCTGGGGGTGGGGGGGTGTGGCGCAGAGGCAGCCGTCCCCTCTGTGCTGAGCCAAGGCCAAGTACCCGGGGGTGCCAGTGAATACCAGTTAGGGGTCTGGACCAGGATTCCAGATACAGCGGGCACCACGTTGTTGACCAGCTGAGGGCCCTCGGGCTGGCTGGGTGGACAGCTGTCCTTTTTGCTCTGCTAGGGGAGCTGGCTGAGGGGCTGAGGATGGAGTGCATCGGGGGCTTCAGCCCAGCCCCCTTCAGGGGGTACTTACTGTACCTGCTGGCATGGCATCCTTTACAAAGGCCATTCCCCACGTTGTTAACAACCCCTCCCAGGCTGGCACCGACTGTGTGGCAAGAGCTCCACATACATGAGCTCGTTCCATTCCACAGCAACCCAGGGAGCTAGGAACCTTCACTATCCTTGTTTTTAGGTGAGACAATAAAGCCCAGAAAAGTTAACTCACCCAGAGACACTCAGCCAAGGAGCGGAAGGTAAGGAGTCTGAGGGTGGAGCTTCCCAACTCAGGCCTTCCACTTCTACTCCTCTAAGGGGCCATGGATAAGTCCCTTCCCTGACACGACCTGCTATCCCCACCTGCAGAGGGTTGGCACCCCAGGACCCATGCACTGTACCACTGGGGGAGGGGGGAGCCCTGTGACCTGATAAAACACCTGTTTCCTCCACCCGAGTCTTGTTTGTCCACAGTGGCAGGAAGCAGCCAGTCACAAGGTATGAGGGAGTGTGACTGTATGGCTTCAGGACCGCAGCTGCTCCCCCTGCCCCTCCACGCGGCTCTGTGCCCACCCTGCTCCACCCGGACCTCAGCTGTTGTGTGACTTGAAACCACTGCCCCCAGAGCTCATTCTCACAGCTCAGCTAAACCTCCCTTCATGTGAGGACAGGGGGTGGGGAGTGATCTCAAGAGGGTCCAGGAGGGCATGGGCTGCCAATTGCCTGTGAGAAGGGACCACCAAGGACCCCCCACTCCAACTCCAACCCCACTCACATCTAAGTTTCGGGGCGCCTGGGGAGGTGGGCAAAGCTGGTATGGACAGCCCTGTTGCTGTCTGTGACAGCTGGCTCAGGAAACCCTGTTCAGGCCGGGGGAGGAACACCCGGGTGCCAGCGACCCACACAGGGCTCGCCGTCAGCCCCTCCCTCTGCTCCTGAGCTGGAGGCGCAGATGAGCAGTCCTAAGCTGCAGCCGTGGTGGCAGGTAGGGCAGGTCTGCAGGACGGGCGGGCCTCCTCCAGGGTGCCTCCCTGGGCCTGAAAGGCATCACAGAGGTCCCCCTGAAACAGTTACCACCCTGGGAGAATGCGGGTGGGGGGGCTGCAGATTTTCCAAATACCACACAGCCCTCCAAGTCAGGAAGGAATCCAAGTCAAAATTACTTTTAAGTCTCACTGCCCAGCTCGAACCTATAAAATGAACAACAAAAGAGGGGAAACGCCATGTGGGCTGGGCTTGGGCTCTGCCAGGAACCCTCCGTGAACTGGGGCCACAGGGAAGCAAAGCCACAATTCCTTCCTACCTCTTGAGCCCACAGTTCTCACACTTTGCTCCAGGAAAACAATCAAACAGCGAACATCATTCCCACTGGTAAAGAAGGCAACCTGTGAGAAAACTAGAAGCCACATGAGGGAGAAGCGAATAATAAACATGAGGGGAGACAAGCAAAGAAGCCACATGTGGGCACTGCCCGGGGTGCACCCCACACGCGGGAAGCACTGGGACTAGACACAGGAGGTTGTGCACAGGGGGACGTGTGAGAAGAGCTCGGAATGGCTCAGAGGCTAATGGCCACGAAGGTCTCTACCTTCTTTTTCCTTACAAAATAGCTTCAGCCCCTAACATCATATGTAAAGGGCTTCTGTATGGCTAGGGAAGGAGGGACCTCTTTCAGACAAGTAGGAGAGGATTCTCAGGACAGAATGAGTGGCTGTGGCTGTGGCTACCAGCCTGGTCCCAGGATTCACACTTTTCCTCCCAAGAATCCCTGGGTCAGGAAGGCATCGAGGAGGGGCCCATATACCCAAGTCCCCACTCCAGCGTTCAGACCCCAAACTCTGTGGCCCAAAGTAGAGTTAGTACTACTGAGCCACCACTGGTCCCAGAGGGGCCAGGACAGCAAAGGAGAAGGGATCAGTTGTGGCCAAATCCTGACCCCCGAGCCCACGCCACACTGGCACCTTCCTGGGCACATCCCTGGTCCCCCTGCCCCTAGTCCTCACTCCAGCTCTGAGAGGAGGGCTTACTACTCCCGTTGTGCAGAGGAGGACACTAAGGCTCAAAGATACTTCTGACACATGGGCCGCCTCTGGCCTGAGCATGGCAACTGCATCATAAACCAGTGCCAACCTCCTGGGCCTGAAATGCTGCTAGGGTGGGCAACGCGGCTGAGGTCTGGGGCAGGGTGTGATGGAGGGCCCCACTTGGATGGTCAGAGCCAAGTATCTCTGAAGAGGTGATATCTGAATAAACCCTGGGTGAGGAATGAGAAAGTGGCAGTGAGGTGAAGAGCTGAAGAGAATGCCAAACTGAAGGGATGAGTGTGAAGGTCTTGAGGTGCAAAGAACTCAGTGTCCTGTCAGGGCACCGGGGCCTGCTTTTTAGAGAGAGAGGAAGAACGTGGTGCAGATGAGGGGGTGGTCAGCAAGGGACGGCCACCTAGGCACTAAGGCTGTGCTGAGTGGCTCAGATTTTACTCCGAGAGCAATGGGAGCCTCTATAGTGTTTAATCTGGCAAGAGATGGGGTCTGACTTCTGTTCAGCTCCTTGGGGATCCTGGATTGAGGGCGAGGGTTAGGCTGGGGACCCAGGTCTGTCATAGGGACTATAGAGGCGGCTGCCCTCCTAGGGGAGGGATGGTGATGGTGTGGGCTTGGGGGTGGCAAATTCAGTAGAGAATCAGATGGTTTGGAATGTCTGGAGAGGAGTCCAGATGCTTGCCAGTCCCTGGTGTCTTTATTTGGCAGACTACTCCTTCAAGGAGCTGCTCAGCAGACCCTCTCTCATAGCCCAGGAGGGGCCAGGTATGCCCAGGACACTGCCAGCAGGCCCTTTTGTGACAGGACTCCTCTGGCCAGGGATCCAAGTCTATCATCTGTCTCCTCCGCTCAGCTGGGCACCCTCAGAGAGGCTGCTTCTGGTCCATCTGGTACCCAGCCTGGTGCCAAACTCATTCACCCCAACTGGTGACCAACCATCACTAACCCTCCCCCGCAAGGCCTCAGTGCTTGTCTTCTGAGGGATGTGGAGGGCTGGGTGGATGCATCTCTGCAGAGCTCCCCAGGACAGGCTGGCCATGCGTCAGCAGCACTTCCTTCCTCTGCTCAAGTCTTGCTATTACCCTCACCTCCTGCTCCCCGAGGCTTGCTTGCACGATCCTCACTTGGACCTCAGACCTTGGAGTCAGAGAATGTGAGCCCGATGGCCAGGAGCCCAAGCATGAGTCCACTGCTTCAAGTGGGCACCTCCACCTCAGAGGTCTTGGGGCATGCCCAGACACCAGGGTGGCACAGGGAAAGAGCCCCAAGTCCCTGCAAGAGCCAAAAGGCTCAGGCCAACTTTTTTTTTTTTAATTGAGATGTAATTTACATACCTTGAAATTGACCGTTTTAAAGTACACAATNTGCGCCCAGTGGGCCTAGTCTTAAAGGGCTCGCTCTCCCAGGCGTAAACCGAATGGTGCATCGGAGGAGCCTGAAAAGCATCACCCTTCTCCTGAAATGCTGGGAATCTAAAGGAGGTTCTTAACCCCAACTCCTCACTTACAACCAGGGATTCCTTTCCTGCGCCCAGGTTTCTTCCTCAGCTGTGTAGTGCTCAGGTGCCCTAGGCTTTTGGGGTTTAGGACTGCCTTGCTTCCCTGGTGTCTCAGACAGTAAAGCCTCTGCCTGCAATGCAGAAGACCCTGGTTCGATCCCTGGGTCGGAAAGATCTCCTGGAGAAGGATGGCAACCCACTCCACTTGCCTGGAAAATTCCATGGACTGAGGAGCCTGGTAGGAGCCTGCTCCATGGGGTCGCAAAGAGTCGGACGCAACTTCACTTTGTCACTTTGGATAGGAAGCCAAGTTGTAAACAGTGTCTGTACCTGGGCTCAGTATAGTATGTCCTGGACTTGGAACTGGGGGCTTCCTTGAGCTTAGGGGCTGCTCGAGCCTATGCTCGAACACCGGGCCGGCAGAGTTAGGACTCCTCAAAACTCCATTCTCTGGGTGCATCTTCCAGCCCTCTGCCAGATCTGGGACCTCCTTCCAGGTTCCCGTCACACAGCGCGAGCACAGACATTATACCCTCTCACACATTTATTGAGTGCCTCTTGTATGAGGAACTCATACATCGCATAATTGTGACGGGCCTCGCAGCCACGTGGCGGCTCAGAGGCGCGAACGCAGCCAAGAGGGCAAGAAAGAAGTATCCCTCCAGGGCCCATGCCAATCCTCCAGACCCGACCCACCCCCCACAACAACTCGTCCAACTGAGTTTAATGCCCCGAACCTGTGGCCCGGCCTGGGAGGTGAAGATTTGGGCAGCTCCATGGGCTGCTGGATTGTGATGAGGGGTTGGCGGTCCCAAGCAACTTAACCGGGAAGTCCCATTCGCGCAGAGTCCTTTGACTCCGAGCCTGGCGCAGGCCGGCTCTCCAAAGATCTAGCCTTCAGGGTCTATTCGCGGAGGAGCGCCGGAACGTGAGACAACTTCCATCTGAACTACCAGGCCCCTTGGGTCTGGGCCACGCGGGTCTCCTCGGCACACTTGACTTCAGCTCAGCCACTGTATCTAGGCAAGATACAGGCCCTTTAGAATCGCGGTGCAGTAAACCGCAGACCCAGCAGGTTTCCGTGCTGGATTTAGTGTTGACCTTACCACGTCTCTCGAAAGCAACCGGTGCTGAGGGTATTTGGGAGGAGAGAGCGTCTTAGACGCTTGTCCGGTTCAGAGTCCCACAGGACTCCTGCAGCGGCGTAAAGCCTGGCCGGAAGAGGGCCGAGCCGCCCCTGCGGGTCCAGGCCCAGCCGGGCTGGCTGCGGATCAAAGAGCCGCCCTTCTCTGCGTTCAGATCCTATCTGCACCCGCCCAGCGGGGCGCCTCGGCCCCTCACTTCGGGGCTAGAGTGCCCATTTTTCCTCCCTTCCTGGTGCTGAGGGTGGGGTGGGGGCGGTTTTGGGGCACTGGTGCTCAGTTTGGGGATGGAGATGTGGGAAGACCCTGCCCATTAGGTCTGCCCAGACTCCTTTTTTGGGTGTGAGCTGTCTGCTCAATCTCACTCATCCCCGAGAGAGACAGAGACAGAGACAGAGAGAGAGAGAGAGAAAGAGAGAGAGAGTGCTAGCTAGAGAGAGAGAGAGCGCGCGCTAGCTAGAGAGAGAGAGAAAGAGAGAGTGCTAGCTAGAGAGAGANGGGTGGGGTGGGGGCGGTTTTGGGGCACTGGTGCTCAGTTTGGGGATGGAGATGTGGGAAGACCCTGCCCATTAGGTCTGCCCAGACTCCTTTTTTGGGTGTGAGCTGTCTGCTCAATCTCACTCATCCCCGAGAGAGACAGAGACAGAGACAGAGAGAGAGAGAGAGAAAGAGAGAGAGAGTGCTAGCTAGAGAGAGAGAGAGCGCGCGCTAGCTAGAGAGAGAGAGAAAGAGAGAGTGCTAGCTAGAGAGAGCGAGAGCGCGCGCGCTAGCTAGAGAGAGAGCGCGCGCGATAGCTAGAGAGAGAGAAAGAGAGAGAGAGTGCTAGCTAGAGAGAGAGCGAGCGCGCTAGCTAGCTCGCTCACTCACTCATCCCCTCTAGAGTGTGTGTTGAGAGCGGGGGTTGTTGCAGCCTGACTCAGCCCAGTTGGGAGGGGAGCAGACACTGGAGGAGGGACTCGCAGCTTCCCCCACCTCCTCTGCCCTCGAGGTCGCTGGGTCTGGTCTTTGACTGAGCCTCCTCTGGGAAGCTGAATGGGAGTATAAATCTGCCCAACCCAAGAGGTTTGGAGGTCCTCCTCTGTTTTCGGGTGGCCCCAGCTTGGCAGGAGCCTCCTCTGGCACAAAGGTCCGCAAATCCATGCAGTCTCAGTGGACGTAGGCTGGGGATTGAACACTTCTCCATGGAGAAAGGAGAGAAGTCAGGGCAACAGTGAAGTGGCTGGTTTGTTTTTCCCAATAAGGCTAAATTTTTTTTCAGCTTAAAGTATTAGCCTTTAGTCTGAGCTTATGAGCTTTCTATTCTATTTGTGTGAAAACAGCCTTTCTTTACTAAAATGATGGTAAGAATTGATTTTAAAAATAGTTTTATTTATCAGAAGAAAAACTTGGCCACTCTCTATTCCCTCTCCCACCCCAAATTTCTTTGGACATTTTACGGAGCTGTGAAATCCCACCGTCTGAGAACTGCTGTCCTATGGGGTGATGGCCCCAACCTCTTGCTCTGCTGAGTGGAACAAGGGAGGGGGTAGGTGAGTAGGGAGAACAAGGTGTGAGATGGGGTAAGGTAGGGAGAGAGAGACTGAGGCTCAGACTTCCACTGCCACACTGGAATCAGCCTGAAGGTGTACTGAGGGAGCATCTATCCTGTACCTAACCCTGGACTCAGGCTGTGGAGAAGGGAGGGGCCGAGGAGGGGACATGCCCTCCAGGAGGCATTGACTGCTAAAGAAGCTGAGAAATTACTAGAGCTGAGTCTGCCACTTCATTAACCTGTTCAGATGATGGGCAGAAGGAGCTCAGATATGGGGAGATCAGTGTGGCTGGACTGGTCAGGCCAGCTTCCTGAAGGAGATGGACATACTTCATCTGGGCCTGGAAAGCTCTGTAAGGCTTAGGGAAAGAGAGAGGAAAAGATATTCGGGCTTGTCCCCATAAGACAGATCCACCTGTGCAGCAGCCCCTGGTCAGCACTGATTCCAGCAGCAACATCCACACAGAGATGTCATAGTACTGACTGGTTACTATGTGCCAGGCATCAGGTCAAGAGCTTCACACACATTATCTCATTTAATCACCATATCAATTCTATAACATAGGGACACTTATCCCCATTTATAGATGAGGAAACTAAGTCTCAGAAAGGTTAAGTAAGTTATCCCAGGTCTCACAGCTTAGAAGTAAGTGTATTAGTATTCTGAACCCTGGCAGTCTAACTTCTGAGCTCCCCAATACATTCTAGTGTTTCATTATGACTTCTAAAATTCCAGAGTGTGTCCTTATCTGCTTTGTGATCTTTGAAGACAAATGGGGATGAATGAGCTGTCACTGGGGACTTCCCCAGTGGCTAAGACTCCACGCTCCCAATGTGGGGGCCTGGGTTTGATTCCTGATTGGGGAACTAGATCCCACATGCTACAAGTAAGGGTTTGCCTGCCTCAGCTAAAGACTGAAGATACGCTACAACTGACTTGGCACAGCCAAATAAATTTTTTTTAAGAAAAGAAAGAACTGTCATTAATAGAATCTCAGCTTTCTGGGTGGCTCACGTTGCATACAGGGGCCACCCGGAGGATTGGGGAAACTTCCTGACTGGTCTGTATAAAGTAGCTCAAGCCATTTGCTGGCTGAGAAGGCCCAACCAGTCTCGTCTCCCTGAGTCAGATGGACCTTGGCCTGTACTATCTCTCCCATGGTGTGCCATCTCTCATCCCACTCTAGACACCTGCTCTAGGCACTGACTCAGATCCCAAACAGAGACGGTAGGCTCTGGGGTGTTTCTAAGGGGTGATGAGTAGAATCTGTGGCTGCTCCCCTGAAGGTGACCAGGGAATTTGGGGACCAAGGCCAGCTGCAGGGAGGCCCCAGAATCTTCTGGGTTCCTATAGCCCAGGAGTTTAATGGGGCTTCATCTTCACGCTAATGAACATGGTGGACTGTGCTGTCATCAGAATCTGAATGGAGGACAAAGTCAGAGCACTTAAGAGTTGAGGGATGGAACAAAAGAGCTCTGGGTTTGGATTTAGACAGACCTGGTTTCTATCCCTGCCCTGTCATTTGTTAGGTGGGGGACCCCAGACAAATCACTGACCCTCTCTGAGCCTCAGCTTCCTCATGGGTAAAATGGGTATCACCCTGAGCCTGCCTTGCTCTGTGGGAGCGAGGTTGAGATGACTCATGTTTCCTAGGAAAGAGCTTAGCACGACACCCAGCACATTCCAAGCACTCTAATAAATGGCTGCTCTTGAGCTAGATATTTTTCGGAAGTTGTTAGGCTAATTGGCTCTTCATGTAACGTCATGTAAATCATCTAAATGTTCTCATGGCCTGAGCCCACTTAATCACAACTATAAGGCTGAAAATATACATTTCCTTTCCTTTCCTTTCAAGTTCCTTTAACATGAAAGGATCACATGAACTCTCTGACCTTTTCTAACAGGGAGACCCTTGAGATGTGGGGTTTCCAGAAAAAAGCTCAAAGGAGCCCCAGATGGATTTGGTAAATTACAACGAGGAGAGGTTCAGAGTGGGTCTCTTCCTGCCCGCCAGCCGCCTGGCATCCTGTTAGGGCTTGCTGAATACTGCCTGGAGGCTGGGCTGCTGGCTCTAGGCAGGAACTCTTCCCGTGGAGCTTTCTTTCTCAGGGCAAAGCCTGGTCACACATCCTAGAGGCAGACTGTGGTTTGTTACTAGAAACACAGTTTGCTCTCTGAAAACTCTGTGTAGTCTCACTGCATGTCTGTGCATGTGTGTCTGTGTGTGTACATGTGGGAGGTTGTGGCCTGCAGAATGGTAAAGATACATGGTTGCTGGAGGCAACAGCTCTGGCAGCTGCCTTTAAAATAAAGCAAGAGGGGACTTCCCTGGCAATCTAGTGGCTAAGACTCCTCGCTCCCAATGCAGGGGCTCTGGGTTCAATTTCCTGGTCAGCTAACTAGATCTGACCTGCCACAACTAAAACTTGCTGTGTGCCGCAACTAAGACCTGGTACAGCCAAATAAAAAAATAAAAATAAGTAAATGTTTAAAAAATAATAATAAAATGAAGCAAGAGGGTTTGCTTTAGAATCTTCTGTGTGTTCTCCTCTAGACTGCTCCCCCCATGAATGGAATAACCAAGAATTACTTAAAAAAAAAATATTTTATTTATTTGGCTGTGAGGGGCCTTAGTTGCAGCCTGTGGGATCTAATTCCCTGACCAGGGATCAAACCCAGGACCCCTGCACTGGGAGCTCAGAGTCTTAGCCACTGGACCAGCAGGGAAGTCCAAGAATTACTTTTAAGGTAGAAATTTAATAATGAAGCTCTGTGTTAACTTTCCCTGATGATAACCCAAGGAAGTCTGACCAAATTGGCTTGAGGGGCTGTGGTGGGGAGAGCATAAAGAGAGCTGCCCCACAAGTTCTGAGGGCTCCTAGGACAATTTCCCAGGGCTAATTTACCATATATGGGCCAGTTATTGTTCCCAGTGAATGCGGCTGGAATTCGCTTACCCACCCACCTGCAGGAATAAATAGCCCTGGGTTTCCACTTGAAGGGGTCTGCAGTCACAAGCACTAAGGTGTCAGCAGCAAAGGCAAGCTGAGAGTGGCTACTGTGTGCCAAACATGGTGTGCCAAGCACCCTGTGTGCCACCAGGATGCACTGATCTCTGAAGAGCTCAGTGGCAGGTGGCTGGGTCCCAAACCCTGCTCCACCACTGGACTGCTGGGTGAACTGCCTTTTCCAGGCCCAGGAGTCCTTACCTAGGGATGCAATGAGGAGTCTCTGGTGATGAGTCCAGAGGTGAGAGACAAGAGGTACAAGAAATGCCACAGGATGTGGGCCCAGGGTCCATGGAAGACGCACCTTCAGCTTCACAGAGGAGTGTGTCCACATTCGCTTCTGTCTGGGGTGTGGGAACACCCCTGGACATATTGACATGTGAATGTGTTACTAGGGAAGTACCATTCAATGTCTCTTTTTGAGAGAGGGATGTCAAGGCTTTGCTGCTTATCGCTAAGGTCTGACACAGAGCTGGCCAACTGCAATGCTCAGAAATTTGTAGATGGATGACTTACTGGCTGGCTGGATGCATGAGTAGATGGATAGATGGATGGGTGAATCATTCACAGTGGTGATCACTTAGAATTCAGGGAGAAAGTAGCAAGCCCAGTACCTGCTTTCAAAGAACTTGTCATCTTGTGGGGGACATCAGGGCAACAGAGTTCCCAGGAGTCAGGCGTTTGGAAACATGACTGTTATATGCATGGTATGGTAGACGGGGAGGGCTTCCTGGAGGAAGAAGGTCAGTCCAGGAGGCAAGTAGAATTTAGGAGGTGGGGCAGTAGCCCACACTCTGGGTTGTGATGAAGTTTGACTCCATAGGGTCTCTGGGGCCTAGGTGAGCCAGGATCTTGGAGGAGAGTTTGATTATCTGTTGAGCCTTGCTCAGCATGGTACATCTTCGTGTCCTAGTTCCTACAGTCCTCTCTAGAGTCCCCTCATCCCTCCCATCTACCAACTGGGACAATTTCTCCCAAGAACCCCCTCTGCAGACACTGGCTCTCCCTGTTTGCCCCCGTCCTAGGACAAACTACCTCCTGGGTGCACAATCCACCATCTTGTACTGGGTCTCAGGCTTTCCTGGCTCCATGCCCCGTGTGGAATACCCCCTCTTTTCCAGCAGCTAGAGTAGCAGTGGAGAAATAGGCCGTGGAAGGCAGGGAGGATTGAAGCAGATCTTTACCAGATCCTGGAGTCACTGCCAGTCCCAGTGTACCTGGCCAGTAAAGATTCTGAGAAATCCTGTACCAGAATACTCCTGTCCAGCCCCCTCTGGTTAGGTGCCTTCCAAGTTTATTGGACCATAAAACTGTTTTTCCACATATGTATGATTTTCCAAAGAACATGGCTCCCCTGAAAGTCTCTTGGGGAATGCTCTTATCTCCGGTTTCAGGAGGCAGGGATGGGCACTCCTTATCCAACACACATTCCAATTTTGTCCCTGATATGGAGGAAATTAGCAACACTTGCACTTCAAATTGGTCTTCACAGCTTTAACCAGGCTTCACTCGAGCCCTGCTAGGTTCTTGGCTTCTTGGGATCTTCATCTGTGTCCTTGCTGAGCACTAACGTGGACCAAGCATACTGTGGCATTTAATAAATGCCTGCTGACCATAGGATGGGGCTGTTGTGTGAAAGTCCAACCCAACTCAGTTCCTCAGGCTCCCGTGGCTGTTTCCTTTGGTTTGCTAGCATCAGAGAGACTGTGTTTTTTCAAGGCTCATCTCTGGTCTCTCTCTCATCCAGGAAGCCTTCTTGGCTACTTGGCTCCACAGGGATCTCTCTCCTGTCCAAAAGCAAGATTCTCATTGCTTTTAGAATTGGAGCCCCTCAGCTGCTCCTGAGCTGTTCCGTCTCCGTTTCCTGTGAATGAGTCCTCCTGACCTTTGACTACAGCAGGGCGTGGAGCTCACAGCCTGTGTGTGAACTAGGGCTTCTCCACCTATGCACTGTGGGAGCGACCTTGGGCGAGTCACCTCCTTCTAGGAGACTTTGGTTCCTCATGAGGGAGAGCTTTAATAGTATAGTCTGGGACTTCCATGGTGGTCCAGTGGCTAAGACTCTGTGCTTCCAGTACAGGGGGCCAGGGTTTCGATCCCTGGTCGGGCGGGGACCTGGATCCCACCTGTTGCAAGTAAGAGTTTGCAAGCTGCAACTAAGACCCCGTGCAGCTAAATAAATACATAAAAAATTTTAAATATTTAAAATAATCATATTGTTTCAAGAGCTGGGAATATGAATTCTTGCTTGTAAAGTCCTTGGTACAGTGTCAAGTGTGGAGTAGGTTTTTGCTAAGTGGTGACCAGTTTCAATTATTATTGTTGCTCCCAGCCAGCAGGGCTGCGCTCAGGCCCAACTCTTTGAAGTGCTTCACAGAGGCTAGCCCGGCCAGCCTGCAGTCCTGCTAGTCACAGGTGGGGACTGGGGACCAGAGTGGGGAAGGCACCAGGAACCCTATCTTCTGAGGCCAGGCCGAGGCCACTGAGTGTTCAGCCTGAGTGGGAACTCCTCATGCCAAGAGATGGCCATTTCCAGATGTCTGCAGGCCGGAGGGACCCAGCTGGCCTGTGGGGCCCGAGGGCAGAGACTGGACTAATGGGAGGAAATTACACGGAGAGATTTCATCTCGGCTTGAGGAAGCACATCTACCAGGCAGAGCCGGCCAACCATGGCCTGCCTAGGCCACCAACAAGAGACGGCAAGCTCCCTGTCACCAGAGGTGTGTGAGCAGAGGCTGGGGGCCTCCAAGGGAGGGGAGCCACTGAGCAGGTTTCTGCCCCCGAGGCCCCTCCAAAGCTGTGGACAGTCTCTTGTACTTCCTGAGTGGGTCTGCCCCTTGCTGGCTCGTCTGAGTCCATAGCAGGTGTCTAAGAGTGAGGGCAAAAGCGTGGGTACCTCTGACGCTAACCTGGGCCTGGAGGCTGGAGAGGAAAGGGTATTGCTCTAAGAGGCTGATCTCAAGGAAGTTAACAACCATAATGTCACCCACCTGAGGTAGCAACTCAGCGGATCCCACCTTAGGCCTGCTGGGGTCAGGGAGGACAGAGATTGGTGGTGGGAGGGGGCTTATTCTTAAATCAGCCTCCCCCTACTTGCTTCAACTTCTAAAACTAGGGGCTGAGGAGAAAGATGGGAAAGAGCAGGAGAACAGAGAGTCTGGGTTTCAATATCAGTTATGCCACTTGGTAGCTGTATGACTTTGGACAAGTCACTTAACCACTCTGTGCTTCAGTTTTCTCTGTAAGACAAAAAGACAATAACACTTACTTCATTGGGTTCTTATGATGATTAAATGAGTGTTTATTTGTGGTCCATAGTAAGTACCATGCAAATATTTGTTAGATAAAAATTAATTGATAAACTCATCTATGCCTAGCCTAGTACCATGCAAGTTTTTTTCTTTTTTTTTTTTTAAGGTATCAGTGACTTCTTATTTTATTTATTTGGCCACACCCTGCAGCATGCAGGATCTTAGTTCCCCAACCAGGGATTGAACCTATACCCCGCTGCACTTGTGGAGTCTTAACCAGTGGACCTCCAGGGAAGTCCCCAAGGGTATTTATATCGTTCAGTTTGTTTAGTCTCCACAACAACCTAATGAGGTTGAAACTACTATTAGTAGTACTATTAGTAGAAAGTGAATCTGAGAAAGTCAAGTTCCTTGCTCAAGGCCCCACTGCTGGTGGGAGGCACAGTGAAGGTTTAAATTTAGGAGGGTCTGACTCTCAGTCCCCCATAGGTCTACAGCCTCTCTAGGGAGGCAGAGTGCCAACGAGAGCAGGGTAACAACAGATGAGTTGGCAGGAAGGGGTCAGAGGTGTCCCCCCACCCCCATCCACCTTGCTCAGGCGAGAAGCCACCTCTCGTGGCTGCTGCCTGGGAGAGATTTATCTGACTAATTTGTGGAAACATTGCTGGGTGACTTTGATGACAAATTACAGCCTTGCTTCCTTCAGCTGAGTAATCTCCATGGTGGGTGGAGGGGATGGTCTTGGAAGTAGCTGGAGTTCTGGGCTGGCAGTGTTCGCCTTGGGGGTGACACGGCCAAGGGAGCCGTGCCACCCCAGACAAGCCCCAGGGACAAGGGACAGGAGCTGGGCAAGAACACAGCCTCATGGGTGGTGCAGGGCTATGGGCCCAGGGTGTCCTGCTCACTCCCATTTTCTCTTGTCCCAGCTGGACTCCTCTCTCTTGCTCATGACTGTGTGCCCCAGGCTGAGCCAGGGCCTTGCAGAGAGCTGAAGTCCAGTAAATGCGTGTTGGATTCCAGAATATCTCCAGACATGGTACTTCACTGTTTACAAAACTCCTTCCCCTCTATTATCTCATCTGATCCTTACAACAACCCTGAGAGGTAGCTCTTTTAACCCCATTTTACAGATGAGGAAACTGTGGCTCAGAGAGAGGAAGTGACTCGCCCAAGGTCACACAGCTCAAACCCCGTCTCTGAGGCTCTTAAATTAACTGCAGCTCCGTAGCCCACAGAGATGCCTCCCCTGTCCTTGTGTGAGAACAGTGGGAGGACAGAGGGAACCCCTCGTGGATGGAGGCCCCCCATGGCCTCCTTCGGCCCAGAAGTACTCCTCAGAAATGATCAGGGAAGCTGTTCTTATTTGTCTACTGGGGCACGGAGCCCCTCGGGCTTCAGACTGGGGAGTGGGGGTCTAGCATGCCAGGTTCTTTTCCAGCCTCTCCTGGATGTCAGATGGACAGGTCCAGGCCCTCAGAAGCGGAGGCAGTTTGTCCTCGCCACCGGCCCAGAGGCCAGCCTCCGTTCTGCAGCGGTGAAAGTGCTTCGCTTCACCTCTGGGTCACGGGTGGGCCTCTGCTGACAGCTGCGGTTTTCTTTGTCAGCCCTGCTGTTTTTACTTTTTGTTCACTGCTCTATTATCACTGATATTTTAAAGGGTTTCCCCTTCTGGTCAAGCTTTGTCTTTTGTTTTTATAATTTGGGAGCTACTCTCCTCTTTCCTTTCTCCTCTCAGCCTGGTTTTGGAAGATGCTGAAGCAGGAGGTGGGTGGGAGGCGGTTTAAAAGCATCACCCCCCTGCATCCTTCCTCTCCATGTCCCGGCCCCCAGCAGACCTGAGGAGCCTCACTGGTGGACCCAGCTCTGAGGGCAGCACTCAGGGTAGAAGGCACCCCTTTGAACTAGGAATTCTTTTTCTTATTCTAAGTGGGGCCCTGCACATACAGGCCCCCTTGGTGCCATGACCCTACCCCTTCTCCTTCCTTCCAACATTCTCCACCAACTCAAGGCTGCCCCCCACTGCTAGGGGAAGCTTCTAGCACAGATAAGACCATTGACCATAAACAAGTCACCTTACTTCTTAGTAAAGTGCCTGGGAATATAGCCCATGGCAGATTCTGATGAGATGGGGGTTAGGAAAAAGCTTTTGTGGGGCCTCTCTGCTCATCCTGATTCATTGTGGGACTAGATCTAGGCCAAAATCTCCTCTTCTGAAATTTGCAGCCCTCTCCCTGGGGCAGGGGTTTCTGCAGCTGCAACACTTGGGCCACGGCCACTGGCCCATTGCAGTGGATTCAGGGCCTTAGGCAAGGGCTACGATGGCCCTTCCGTCCTGACTGTGGGGCTACTGCTTGGCAGTTGGCATTTGGGAGGGCAGGACGGCAGAGCTTTCAGAGATCAGCTTGAATTCCTTCCTCCTCCACCTTGGAGCCAGAGAAATGCTCCTGGCTTCCTCCTCAGCCCTGTACCCAGAACCCCCGACTGAAGGGACAGAGCTGAAGGCTTTTTGCCTCAGTTCTTGCCTCTCCGAAATAGTACGGTCGAGACCTGGCTGATTCGCGAATGACTTGCCTTTGTGACTGAGCTCTAACTTTTCGTTTTATGTTCGAAGAAGAGATTCAGATCTGCAGGGGAAAGTACTCACACCCCTTTGGTTGCTGAGTCCTGTACCTGGGACAGACCCACAGCACACCAGGGTGGGAAATGCTGGCCTGGCCTTTGTTTTATACCCACAGAAATTCCCGAAGGTGCCCGGGGCACCAGCTCACAGGCTGGTCGGGGAGCTGAGCCATGATGATTGCATGGGGAGGACAAGGCCTGTCTTGCTGACTGCTGGTGCCAGAGCCCCCAGAGAATGGGGGCTTGCCGGAGGGAAGTTAGAGGGTTCTGCTACACGGACAAGAGCCTGGTGTAGCTCCAGGCCCCCACATGGCAGGATCTAGCTGTGCTGGCCTCAGAGGGAAAAGAGCAGTGAGGACCAGAGCGGTCAGGGAGGGTCCCCCGTGGAGGGGCCAGAGCTGCACTGGAGGGCAAGTGAGATGGAACGCAGGAAAGCCAGCTGGTTAGAGCTCAAAGATACCCAGGAGATGGCCAAGACCTCCAGTTGTGCAGACAGGGGAAAGTGAGGCCCAGAGAGGAGGTCTCACAGGCCGTTGGAACTCCTTTGTTTATTCCATTGCCCAGAGAATTCAGGGCAAGTTACCCCAAGTTCAGGACATTGTGAAACATGCAGCACAGTAAACAAGATTCAAAGCACCCCTTTAGGACACTGAGCTTTTTGCTTTTGTAATAAAAAATAAACCACTGAATGTTATTTTTTTTTTTAATGCAGGTGGAAATAAACACTTTGGGAATCGGGTGGGGCTTGGGAGCTTGCAGCATTTTACTTAGTGCACACCCTCACTGCCCTGGCCCAGGGTGACCAGCCTGGAAGGCTGGCTCCTTCCACAGCCTCCTCCCTACTCATCTTGGGAAGGCCTGAACTTGCTGGGGAGCAGGCGGGTCTGTGTACAGCGCCCCCTGGTGGCTATCTCTGGAAGAGGCTCTGTGTGAAGGGCAAATTCAGTTCAGTTCAGTTCAGTGGCTCAACTGCCTCCAACTCTTTGAGACCCCATGGACTGCTGCATGCCAGGCCACCCTGTCCATCACCAACTCCCAGAGTCTACCCAAACTCATGTCCATTGAGTCGGTGATGCCATCCAACCATCTCATCCTCTGTCGTCCACTTCTCCTCCCGCCCTCAATCTTTCCCAGCATCAGGGTCTTTTCAAATGAGTCAGTTCTTCATAACAGGTGGCCAAAGTATTGGACAGGGGTGGGAATTAAGGAAGCTGGTCCCTGCCTCCCTCCTCAGCTGCTCACACTGAATACTAGGGACAGGTGCTCGATCTTACTGGCAGAATTCACCTCCCTCAGTTATCCAGGAGCTGTGACAGGGTTCTCACCTAGGCTCTGGAGCAGGCCTGGCAGCCAGATGTGCAGATTCAACTGAGCCCAGAAGGGGAGTCTTCTGGAACGCAACTGCTCCCATGAAACCCACAGGCCTGGCCGGCGGCAGGAGAGCCTGGAAGCCTCCCGTTGCTCCCGAGCCTCAGTCTGAGCCTCACCTTCAGGGTTGCTGGCAGACCTGTGGTGCACAGCTGGTGACCGAGCGCCCATGGCGTGGGCTGTCCCGAGAGGCCCGGCTCCGCCCCGCTCAGCTGCTCAGGCTGGCAGGACAATAGCAACCATAAAGCAGTAGCAATGTCCCTTGGCCTTCACTGAGCGCCTCCTGTGGGCCAGCGCAGCCAAAGCCTCACAACAGCTCCATGAGGCAGGTAGGGTTTTTCTTTTACCTTAAAGGTAGAGATGAATTTGCATATGTCCCATCACCCCAGTTTCACAGCTGTCAAGAGTTACCACCAGTGTTTCCCTTTTCCTTCCTCCCTTCATTCCTCCTTTCCTTCCTTTTCTTTCTTTCTGTCTTTTAAATATTTTAAAGGAAGTTCCATATGTCATGTCATCTCACTCTAGCATGTGTTAGTATGTATTTCTAAAAACATGGACATGTAAAATATTTAATTAATTTGTTTGCACCAGGTCTTAGTTGCGGCATGTGGGATCTAGTTCCCTGACCAGGGATCGAACCTGGGGCCCCTGCATTGGGAGCATGGAGTCTTAGCCACTGGACCACCAGGGAAGTCCCTGGACATTTTCTTAATAACTGCAAAGCCATTATCACATTAAAAAAATGAGTAATAATTCCTTGATGTTATCGAATACCTAGCCTGTGAAGCAGGTACTCTCAGATGAGGAAGCAGAGATTCTGAGAGGACTGGTAACTTGACCACATGTTACACAGCTTGTGAGTGGTGGGGATGGGATCTGAACCCACAGAGTCTTACTTGGGAGACCACCCACTAAACCATTCTTTCTGATTCCCCAATTTCCCTCTCTGTAAAGTGAGGACTATTTCACAGGATAATGCATGCGTGTACCATATTATTCTTACTTCTAACAAAAACAATGAAAATATTAATGAAATAAAACAGTCAGAAGAATTAATATGATGTTGGTATGACAGCGAAAAAATATGTCAGTTAAAGGAAATGAAGGTTTGCTTTGCCCCCACTCATCTCTCAGCTTATGCTTATCTCATGTAATCTTTAACCCAATCCTATGTTTCCTGATTAGCAGCTTCATTCTATAAGTGAGGAAACTAGAGGCGTAGAGGCAGGAAGGGCCTTTCCAAGGTCAGGATACTGGTAGCTGACAGGAGGAAGATTTGAAGCCAGGCTGGTCTCTCGGGGATGGCAGACATCCCTGGGGTGTGTCAGTGAAGATGACCTTGGCTGAGGGCTCCAGGTCATTCTGCCATCACAGGGAAAGTGTCAGCTGGGATTACTACTTGCAGGCAACAGAAATCAGCTTTGGGAATTGGGGACACAATAGAAGTTGTAAGGATTGTAAGGGTATGGGATGGCTCACAAAATGGACTGGAAGGAGACAGCCAGGCAGTCGGGCTGGGAAAAGATGAATGTGAAGTCACCCTAGGGCCTGGAAGGGAGCAACTACTCAGAGGTCTCAAGTGGCATCCCCCCCACCCCCCCACCGCCAGCTGCCAATA
>SJYV01054450.1:1721571-1812093 GCA_006410875.1 Neotragus pygmaeus
CCCTGGGATAAATCCACTTCTGCCTATTTTTGTGCTTCCACCCAGAGACCCAGGAGAGAGCAGTCAAGGAACCCAGCCTGGAGGCACAGCCACTGCCCATCATGGCTGGGAAAGCACAGCACTTTCTCTGAGGGTTCCCGAGCGCTGGGCGGTGCCAGGGCTTTTTAAAGGAGTGAAACAGAAGGGAGCTGGAGGGGATTCCCCAGAGATGACTGCCGGCTCTAGTTTTCACACTGTAATTTTGCTTTTAGTGCCTAGTGTGTGAGTCACATGTGAAAGTCTCTTGTTTTTTGAGGCCTGTGTCTGCTGCTGCTACCACCTTCAGAGCAGCTGCCACCTCTAGGTAGGAGGCCCAGTTCAAGGGCAGGATCTCCCGTCTGCCACTGTGTGCTCCAGATATGGGAGCACAGCATTAGGGACTGTCATCTTGGGGCCCACTGTTGGGGAGGGATTTTCCACCCTTTGCATCACAGGCAAAATGGATGCTAATATTATGCAAATGAGTGGATGCCCTCAACACCCAGCTGGGTAAGACATGATGGGAGGGGACTTGGCTCTGGTTGGCTTGTGACCTCCAGAGAATGCTCACTTGCCCCTGCTTGCCCCCAGGGAGAGCCTCGACTTTGGGCAAATTTGCTGACACCACCTTCTCCTAGAAGTGCACCCTGGGCATTGCTAGAGTCTGCACCCCTGGGCACTTAGTACTTCTGAGGGGCCTCAAATCCTTGTGAGAAGTAGGTAGGACATGAAATCTACATGAATAAACAAAAGGCATCCTGCTGCTGCCATTTGCTCCACCTGTGGTCCATGCGCAGGGCTGGACACACAAGGCCTGCTGGATTGGCCCAGGGCCACCAAGGAGCTGGGCTGTACCAGCAAGGCCTGGGAGACATGGGGCAATCCCCTTCCCACTGGGCCGAAGCCCTGGGCCTAGATAGTGGCTTCTGGTGAGGCGAGGGAGGCAGCTGGGAAGGGCTGACTCCAGGGAGGGTGTATGAGGGCTGTTTAACAGCTGGCAGAGGCCTGAAAACTTCCTGGACATGATACCCTGCTCTCTGCAGGCTGTGACAGGTAGTTCAGACAAGCCAGTTGGGTAAGTGGAGAGGAAGGGAGAGAGAGGGACCCCTGTGGGCCTTCAGGGCCCTGAGAGGTAGGAGGGCTTTAACTTCTGGGAACTCAAAGGGCCAACCCCATCGAGGGGCAATTCCATGGTGATCAGAAGGCAAGCCAGAAACAGTCCTCTGAACCAGGCCCAGCCAGATGCTGACTGGTCCAAATTACAGTCTCCCCAAAAGCCCTGCTTCTAAGGGCCTGGCCTCAGCCTGAAGTACTCCAGGCTCTGGTCTGGTAAATTTCCATGAATTCTGTCTTTTCTGCCCATCTGTTTACTTTCTCTCCTCCTCCTTTCCTTTCCCTCTCATGCCTTTTCTTCATGAGGTTTCGTTATTCCTTGGCCTCAGAAGTTTATCTCCACTGGGGCAGCCATGGAGGGTCTCACTTTCCTGCTCATCCTAGTTTAGGATCTGAGCCTGGAGTCCAGCTTGGCTTGCTCACTGCTCCTGAATACACATAGACCCCCAGACTCCAGGCCCTCAAACACAACTTGGAATCCAGTGTAGCCTGCCTGGATTGTTATCCTTATGGACCCAGACTTGGCCTGTTTGGACTTGGCTCCCTTGCCAGTGCCTCAGTCTCTCTGGGTGAGCCTCCAGGCATGATCACCATGGCTTGAACCCTCTATTTATGCAGCTGCAGATAGTTTCAAGGATGAGGTTGGGCTGAGCAAATTCAAGAAGCCTCAGATGCCTGCGGTCAAGGATCTTCATGTGATGGAGATGCGGCTGGTGGTCAGGGCCACACAGGGGATCACCACCAGTCCAGGCACAGAGGATTGGAGGGTGAGAGGGGAGCAGTGTCAGAAGTTGGCAGAGGATTGTCCAAAAAAAGAAATCCTTGTGTTGGCAAGACCTGTCCGACTTGTCCCATGAGGGTACAATGGGAAATTCCCCAGGAACCTGAGCCCCAGTTGCACAGAAATTAGACGGTTACCTCCTTGATGGTTGTGACCTTCAAACACACACTGCTGCTCCTGTCTCCCTACCACCCAGAGGGGCACCCACTCACCAGCAGCCCCTTCACCATAGATGGGGGTGTGCAGAATGGCAGAAAACAAGCACCCTTGAGTCACTGGCATGACCTCTCCCCGGTGACACAAGGGGGGCTGTGGGTTTCCCAAAATAGGTGGCTTCCCTATGCCTGTGCCCAGCTGCCACTGGAAACACTCCCTCACCATTTCATCATCTGGAGATTTAGTGAAGATCTTGTGTTGTGGCTGTTCTGGATGAAGCTGTGATCTTAAAAAGCCTTTTTCTCTGCCTGGACCCTCAGCAAGTTGCCCTAGAGATACTTTAGAGGTAAAAACAGAGCTAATGAGCCTGGATGTGCCTTTGTGATCCAGAATGTTTTCCATTCTGAGCCCTTAACATATAATTAAAGATTACTTAGCATGGACTTTTTCTTTTATCATAAATTAATTTCAAAACCAAGTTCTGAGGTTAAAAAATGATTGTTAATCAATCCAAACTGGGTTTCCTTCTAGAAGAAAACCGGATGCCATTGTTTAAATGTTGGGAATGGAATGTTTGAGAATTTGGGGGTTTGCTGATTACAGAGATGTTAAGGGTCCTAATGGTGCTGATACATGTCCATGTCTTTTCATTAGACGGGGATGGGCTTTGCAGTGAGGTGAAACTGGAGATGCTGAAAGGAATACGAGCTGGGAGCCGTGAACCTTCAGCTATGTTTTGGGCCTAGGAAATTGACAGCTCCCTTGAAGGGGACTGTTGGCCCCTTGACCAGGTCTCAGCTTGCCTGCTGGGGAGCTCATAGGTGTCTACACAAACTTGGAGCAGTGGATAAGGAGGGCTCGCCACTCGAGCCGTGAGACAGGTTAGATCCTCTTGCAGTTTCTCATGCTGCCCTCCCCCAGTCTCTCTGTTGGAGAGATTTCTGATGCTTTCCTCAGAGTTTCGCAGGCTTGGCACTGTTGACATGTCAGCCAGATAGTTTTTTTTTTGTTGGGGGTTGTCCTGTGTGTCGAGGAATGTTTAGCAACGTCACTGACCTCTACCCACTAGATGCCAGTAGCACATACCCACCCCTCCCCCACTGCCGAGACACCAAAAGTGTCTGCAGATGTTGTCAAATGTCCCCTTGGGGACAGAATTATCCCCAGTTGAGAACTACTGAATTAAAATATAATACATATTCATGGTAGAAAATGAGAGAAAACAGTTTATAATTCCAGTACCCAGAGTTAACCCCTTTTAATTTTTTTCTGTTTGTTTGCTTGTTTTTGGCTGAGCCACGTGGCATGAAGGATCTTGGTTCCCTGACTAGGAATGGGGCCATGCCCCTTGTAGTGAAAGCTCGGAGTCTTAACCAATGGACCACCAGGGAAGTTCCCGTTTTAAGGTTGTGATGTTCTTCCTTCAGACTTTTTTTTCCCATGGATGTATGAATTTTAGCTTTTTTTGGAACCCAAGGCCATACAGTCCACTGTTTTGTCACCTGCCACGCCACTGGCGGCACAGTGGATATTCCCCTTCGTCTCCAGATCTACTCTACTGCACTTCTATTCAAGCTCTGTTGGCAGCATCTGTCTTCAGTGATGGTGAACTGGAGGGCCTGGAAGAGTGGTGTGAAACCCACCAGGATCACACTTTAAGCTTTCGGGGTCCGGGCAATGGATATGCTCATTCACCAAGAGTTGATGTGGGGACTGACCCCATGCACACCCGGGCACCATCTACCAACGAGTCACCCCAGACCCGTTCCTACCTGGCCCAGAGCCTGGCTGTGCTCTGTTGGGCTTGTGTTTTGATGGATAGGCCTGGTGGAAAGCCCACCTTACAAGGAGGGGGATGCAGGGTGGACCAAGGCAATCAGAAGCTGTCAGGTAGCAGGCAGCAGGAGGAGGGTTCTGAACTTACGATGGATTGTGGCCCCTTTCAGCATCTGATGAAAGTAGGAGTCTTTCTTAGGAAAAATACCCACATCTGCCTGGTTCTGCATCTAAGTCCAGTGCCCACAGATTAGGAACTTCTGAGGGCAGTGGTTTTCCTGAGGACTTGTGATCACCTAGCTGGACATATGTTCCTCTCTTCTAGGAATATATGTCCAGGCCCAGGGCAGGCTGTGACCTCAGCCCTCCCCATTACACAGGGCAGGGTCTCCATCACAGGAGAGCAGTGTCATTCCAGGCAACAGATGGATGGATGGATGGGTGGATGGACAGATGCAGGCATTCATGGATCTGGAGAATTGGGACTAAGACGTGAGCTTCTCCAATGATAATGCTGATTAAAGCTAGCACTTGCTAGCCTGCTTTGAGCCAGGCTACTCACCTGGTGTGCTCGGCTTCCAATCCCATGGAAAGGAAGACACCACGATTACAAGTGAGTTGACATTTTCCTGAGCTGGAAACAGGCTGAGACTTGTCCAAGGACATGGAACCTTGTGAGTGGAAAGCCAGAACATCCATGCTGTCAACCTTGATGATGTGTTGCGTGTATGGAGGGCAAGATGGTGTTGCTGGAGCTGTGAAAGGTGAGTGTACCCTGACCCACTGGGAATTTTGGCCCTGGGCTATCTTCCCAGCTTGGGGCTTCCCCAGGTGGGTAAGTGGTAAAGAATCTGCCTGCAATGCAGGAGACCCAGGTTTGATCCCTGGGTCAGGAAGATCCTCTAGAGAAGGAAATGGCAACCCAATCCAGTATTTTTGCCTGGAGAATTCCATGGACAGAAGAGCCTGGTGGGCTAAGGTCCATGGGGTCAACTGAGCATGCTTGCATATCTTCCCAGCAGGGATCACATTTTATGCTTAGAAGCAGGAGGCAGAAGGGTGGGTGAAAGGGCTGGAGCAGAGGGAGGGGAATCAGCCTTTCGTGGGCATGGAGTTTGAGTGTGGAAAGATGAAAAAGTCTAGCATTCCATTGCAGAGTAATGTGAATTCACTTAACACTACTGAGCTGTACACTTGAAAATGCTTAATATGGTAAACTTTATGTTATGCGATTTTTACCACAATAAGAAAATGCAGCAGGAAGAAGCCAGTTGTGGAAATCTGAATGCTGGAAGAAAAGAAAAGGAGAAGAATGCTTCCAGCTTTGGCCTTGCCTCTTTCCCTTGAAGGCGGGCAGCTCCCCACCTGCTTCTCTATCTGAGCTCCGAGGGGTGGTCTCACCACATTATCTGCAGGAGTCTAATGGGACCAGAGAGAAGCTAGCAATTTGGGGAGATCTGTGAGAGGGTGGCACTTGGACCAGCCTGGGGGCTAAGAAATGGAAAATATTTGTGCACCCCAAAGGAGCTTTATGAAATTAAAAAAAATATAAATGTATTTATTTTACTTGGATGAAATTTTATTTTATTTATCTTTTGAAAAGACTATAGGTAGTAGGACAAACTTCAGAGTACAGATATGCAGTGAAAGTTGCCTCCTTTCTGCCTCCTCCCCTCCCCCATCCCTTCCCAGAGATAGCCATTGCCACCACTTTCCTGCATATCTTTTCAGAAATAATCAATGCCCCTACAAGTGTATTTGTAGGCAATTTTTTTTTCTGCCATAAAAGCATATTGAACATATGGTCCTACATTCTGGTTTTTGTTTTTGTTTTTCACTTAACAGTATATCTTGGAGATTGCTTTATGTTAGTACGGAGAGACAGCTCTCCATCTACTTTAATAGCGGAATAGTATTCTACTGTGTAAACGAATTGTATTTGAATGGATCAGTCTCCTTGTGACCATCACTTGGGTTGTTTTGGATATTTGCGGTCATAAACAATGCTGCCGTGAATGATCTGGTACGTTCACCATTTCACACATGGGCAAGTTATTTGTGGGCTGCTTCGCAGCTGTGGACGTGCTGGGTGAGAGAGGATGTGCATTAGTAGCTGTGATGGCAACAAGCAAGCGCTGTTCCACTGGAGGGTGCCAGGCCCTCCACTGCCTCACCAACACTCAGTGTTATAAAATGTGTCAGTCGTTTTTGTTCTGATGGGAGAAGGACGGCATCCTGCCATAGTTGTTTCTCTTATTATCTTCTCACATGTTTAAGAGCAGTTTTTTAAGGTTTTGTTACTTCTTTGTCCTTTGCCTGTTTTTCCTTTGGGTTGTTAGCCTTCTTACAGTGAGTTTATTGGAGCACTTTTTTTTAAATTTAAGAATTAAGGTTTTATTCTAATGAGAGTCCACCAAGATTTTAATCCAGGAAGTGACATGATTTAACTAACATTGTTTAAAGATCTCGGGTTTTTTTTTTTTTTTTGGCTACATGGCATTCCAACCAGCGATGATTGAACCGGCGCAGTGGAAGTACAGAGTTTTAACCACTGGGTCATCACGGAAGTCCCTAGAGTGCTTCTTGAACTACAGGAGTGTGCCTGTGATTCAAAGGGCAGCTTTTCAGAGAAAGAGCCCGTGGGTTCTTAGCTTCTCCCTGCCCCACGTCCCGTGCTAATGGCCTAGGTTGGGCTCGTGGAGGAACTGGCTGGGGCCAGACTCTGGGTTGAAGCAGTCGCTCCAGGAAAGGAGGGGTGAACTCCCTGCCCTGCACTGCGGACAGTGAGGGCCCCCTCAGGACGTGCCCGCCGTCAGCCTGGCTCCATCTAGGGCTGCTGCCCGTGGCAACCAAGCTCGGCCCGCCCAACGCTAGAAGGCATTGTTTATGTGGACTGTCGTGTGAATGGCGACCCCAGGAATTCTGAGACGTGCTGGCCCTATTGGTCCAAGTAGAACCAGGTGGGGACGGCTAAACTGGTCTCTACTTTCCGGTTGTTGGGAAGGCCGTGTGACCTCCTAAGCACGCAGGCCTGGGCAGGGCCAGTCCACAGCCAGCTGTGTGTAGACCTACATCCAGGTAGGGCAGGACAGCCATGAGCGGTGTCTGTTATCACAGGCTTGGCTTCCTACAGGGTCCATTAGCTCCCAAACATAGCAAGCTGCCCTGGAGGGGAGTGCCCAGGGTCCCCTCCCCTTGAGGGAAGGCGCAGTCCTCTCTGGGCAGCAGGGAAGAGGGTCCTCATCCCTACTCCCCCCAGAACTCCGTGGGTACAGGCCTCTGCCCTGCAGATAGGCCTGTTTTCTCCTGTCCAGATCCAAGCTTTGAACTTGATTTGAGGAACCTTGATGGGAGATCTGGAACGCTCCCTGCTGTCTGCTCTGGGAGGTCTGAAGACACTTCTGTCTGGAAGATCTGGTCGGGCCTTGTGAAAAGACATCACCAGCTACCCAGGCAATTATAGGTCTGTCAGGCTTGGGCTGAGGTGGGATGCTCAGCTCTGCCTTAATCTGGTGTTCTGTGGCTGGACCTGTCTCCCTGTGAGGGCACTGGATGCACAAGCAGGTTACCATGGAAACACTCTGGGAGCACCACTCACATGGGAGCCCTGTGGCGGTGCTGGGGACATACACACACGCATGCGTGTCAGTGTTGTCCCCATGCACATCTTTGCTCATCACTGTTCAGTACTCCCATTACATGACAATCCAATTTGATGAAAAGTAACAGGCAGTGATCTTGCCCACCCTTGGAAACAAATGGCGTCCTTTGGGGCATTTGGAGTGGGTTCCGTTGACATCTGAATTTGCAGGACCACATCCAGCTCTATCAGGCGAGGAGTGCCTGTGCTCCGATGACTCACATGCACTTGGGTTGCCAGAGGCCAGGGTAGCTGCTGTTCCCAACTACAGCAGATCGCTGGCAGATTCACAAATCCATCAGTCACCTTTATTCTCTGGAAGGATGACTGAGCATTAGATTGAGAGACCTTTGCTGCAAGTGTCTTTGGCAAGCCCTGGTCAAAACTTTTAGCCGTCATCAGGAAACTCCAGCCATTCTGCTGGTTCCTGAGAAGTTGTTGTTGTTCAGTCACCCAGTCATGTCTGACTCTTTGCGACCCCACAGACTGCAGCACATCAGGCCTTCCTGTCCTTCACCATCTCCCAGAGTTTGTCCAAGTTCACATTCATTGCATCAGTGATGCCGTCCAGCCATCTCATTCTTTGGCGCCCTCTTCTCCTGCCCTCGATCTTTCCCAGCCTCAGGTCTTTTCCAGTGAGTTGTCTGTTCGCATCAGATGACCAAAATACTGGAGCTTCAGCTTCAGCATCAGTCCTTCCAGTGAATATTCACAGTTGATCTCCCTTAAGATTGACTGGTTTGATCTCCTTGCTTTCCAAGGGAATTTTAGGAGTCTTCTCCGGCACCAGAGTTCGAAGGCATCAATTCTTTTGCATTCTGCCTTCTTTACTGAGAAGTGCTAAGGGCCAAAAGCAAGAATGACTTGGATGCGGATCTGTGGTAACCTATGCCCCGGAAGTGAATTTACTGAACTAGGCAGCTATACTGCAAGTACAGTATCTTTCTTCTGTCCTTGTGGGGGGCCAGTGGAGGTTGGTGGTGGGCATTGGCAGGAGTGGGAATACCTAAAACCCAGAGAAATCTGCACGTCTTCTAGATGAGGCAACAGATCCAGAATGATCAAGATGTTACCCTAGGATTTAACAGTACGTGAGGGGCAAAGCCAGGACCCCAGCCTTGGCCTTCCACGCCTGGCCCCCATCCTGGAGCCCTCCCACACACAGCTCTCTCTCCAGAACAGAGAGCCAAGACGGTGACTCACAACCCACTTGGCAGTTTTGCTGATAAATTTTTTGTTTTGAAGCGAGAGGTTCTGCCTCTATTAAAGTCTTTAGGAAATTATAGTGATCTTGGCTTTTTCAGACATGTTTGAATTACTCACAGTCTGGAATTCCCAGGCAGAGGGTGAGACCCAGAGAGGCGGCACAGAAGTTAGGGGCTCAGGATCTGGGGTCGGATGGATCTGAATTCAAAACTGTACTCTGCCACTTAGTAATTGTAAGCTAACCATTCTGAGCCTCAGTTTCCTCACTGGTTTTGGTAATGAACACCGTGATTTTGCTGGAGTTGCTGTGGGACTAAATGAGGTCGTGAGCAGAGAAGGCGTGGCCCCTGGAGAAATGGGCAGTGGAGTCATTCCCTGTCTGAGCTGGAAGGCTGGGATCTTGCTCAGCAAGCACAGAATAGGCCTGTGCTGAGACCTTATGGATCACGAGCAGGGCTGCCTCAATTCTAATGCAACTCCAACTGAACTGGGGCCCAAAGGACTTGCTCTCTCCGAGGCTGTTTCCCTGAAGGAAGAAGGAATGCAGATCATGACAGCGCAGGTCTGTTGCAAGGACCTGCATATTCAGCGCTTAGAATCACTGCCTGGCATACAGTTGGGGCTCATGGATGATCATTTCATCACTGTCCCTGTTCTTCCTACCTGTGTTTCCGGCAGGGCAGCAACGGCTCATGCAGAGGTAGTGGGAGAGTTTCCATAGCTCTGTTTCTGCCAAATATGGTGTGAATTAGAAGCTTCCCTTGTTAGGTTTGTGGCTAATCCTTTGCCAATGGTGTTCCATTGCTAAGAAGTCCCTTACTTCTCCATCCCTGTCTCTTAGCATCCTTCCAAGGGCCTAGCCCACAAGGCTGGGGAAAGAATGGGAAGAACTTTCCTGATCTCTCCAGTCTGCAGCCTTCACTGAAAATTCAACATATACTTAATGAGTGTCCAACACTGAGCTGACACTGACTTCTCCATTCTTTTTCCCCAGCCCATATCTGTACTTGAACTCTTAAATATTCCACCTTATCCTGTAGCATGATTTTTCTCTCTAGATTTTAGAAAGCAAATGGCTTTATAAAACCAGCAGCCTCTAGGTCTTTTCTGACTTTTCTCCTTGCCCATAGACTCACCCAAGGAGCAGATGTGTCTGTCCTCTACCCCCAGCCAATGGCAGATGGATCTGAGCATGCTCAGTAGGATCGAGGTGGGTACCATCACCGAGCTGGGGATTCAAAGCCTTTGAGAGGTAGCCCCCATGGAAAGACGAAGGCTTTAAACTGTTATTGTGTGTCTTCTCTCTGTGGGTTGCATGGAGATCAAAGTCTGAAGGAAGTAGAAGGTTGCTCTCTGACAAAAACACCGTATTTTTAGAAGCGCTTGGTGGTTTAGGATGTTTGCCCCAATGCTGCCTTTCAGTGGCAGCGGGTGGGGCTGGGGGTGGAGGCCCAGGGATGGGACCTCAGGCCGAGCGTTGGTGGGAGTGGGTTTCCTGGCAGCAGAGGGCCTGAGGTTGGAGACTGAAGGGACACTCTATCATTATTTCTCTTTCCTGAAGAGCCCCCAGACCTGACACTAGGCAGGAGACGGGGGTGCCTGTGAGGCCTCTGGCTCCATCTCCTTTCAAAGATGGGAGCACTAAAGCTGAGAAAAGGAGCAGAGAATTGGCTAATTTCCACCTCCCCACTCCCTCCATGTTTCCCTCTCTGGGGATTTGGGACTTGCACACATGAAACCGTTAAAGAACAATGCATGCATTCTGTAATCAGTGCTAATTGGTGTGGTTCAGAGGAGCAGGGAGGAATGACAGGCATTTGGGGCAGGACATCAGTGGGCTGTTAAACCAACTGCTCACGAATAGCCCATGGAGAATTGGAATCACTCCCAGGGTCTGGAAAGGTAAAGGAGTCTGTTAGGATAACCCCACAGCAGTGGGCAAAAGTTAGGAGGTGGAAACTCACTGGGCCTGAACGTGGGGAAGGATGGGAGACACGCGGTGGGGCAGGGGCTTGACAAGACGGGAGGGAGCCTCTCTGCACTCCCATTGCTTGGAGCCTGCCTCCCTAGGTTCTGTCGAGCCTCATTTTCAATGGTGACGGGGAGAGGTGAACTGGCTACTCCCTACACCCAGAGGGGAGCAGAGAGACTGTTGGGGGCTGCCCAGCCCAGCCCCCCTCTCTCCAGGGCCCCTACCTTATAATCAGGGTGGCCCTTCCTTAATATTCATGCCAACATCCCAAACAGCCAGGCTGGGGTGGTGAACTGTAATTCGTATCATTTTTCATATGGGTTATAGGCTCCAAAGGCTTAGACTCCTTCAAATGGGAACCACATTGAAGAAGGGGTAAACCACTGTTAAGAAATCTGGTCCCAGGAAGCCACCTGCTTCTCATTTGGGATGTTCCTGGGTTTATTGTTTGTTTCCAAGGCCCAGCTGGATTTGAGAGACGGCAGGGCAGCCATGGATCACTGCCCTTGCCAGGCGTCCATGCTGAGGGTGAGGTGAGCCTCCACTCTGAGTCCTCGGAGTCTCTGGCGTGCCCCCATGTGGAGCTCTGTGGGGGAAGCTGTGCGGGAGCATGCTGTCTTTGTACTTGCGTGTCCCTACGGAGCAAAGCCAGCTGGAGACAACCGAGTATGGGCAAAGCCCCATGGCTTGTGGGAGGCCTGGCGCCGCAGGCTGGTTCGGGGGAGCAGGGTCTCTGGGCCTCCCCCAGCCACTGCTTCTTGCAAACTGTGAGGCAGGGCAGCAAACAGGCCAGGAAGCTGGCTGCAGTGAAGATGAACGAACCAAAGCTCCTCACAACAACACGGATGGATCTTAAACATAAGGTGTTGAGTGAAAGAATACGAATGATGGACTCCATTCATACATGGTCCCAAACCAGGTAAAACTACTCTGTGGTGTTGGAGATAAAACTAAAGTTGGAAGGGGTTACCCTGGAGGCTGGGCTAATGGTAACCTTTAGTGAGGAGTTTGGTGGTTGGATGAGGCAAGGAGATTCCAGGCAGCAGTCCATGTTCTTGCTGGGTACAGGAGTGTTCTCCCAAATCATTCATTAAGCTGTACAGGATTATGCTTTATGAACTTTCTGAATAGGCTATTTTTCACAATAAAAAAGTCTAAGATGGGGACTTCCCTGGTAGTCCAGTGGCTAAGACTCTGTGCTCCCAATGCAGGAGGACCGGGTTTGATCCCTGGTCAGGGAATTAGACCCCACATGCCACACCCAAGACCCATCTGACTCTGTGTGACCCCATAGATGGCAGCCCACCAGGCTCCCCCGTCCCTGGGATTCTGCAGGCAAGAGCACTGGAGTGGGTTGCCATTTCCTTCTCCAATGCATGAAAGTGAAAAGGGAAATTGAAGTCGCTCAGTCGTGTCCCACTCTTAGCGACCCTATGGACTGCAGCCCACCAGTCTCCTCCATCCATGGGATTTTCCAGGCAAGAGTACTGGAGTGGAAAAAAAAAAAAAAAAGAGTACTGGAGTGGGGTGCCATTGCCTTCTCCAACCAAGACCCAGTGCAGTCAAATAAATTTTTAAAAAGCCTAAGAGGGAATTCCCTGGCAGTCTACCCACAGAGTGAGTAAAACTCTGTGATTCCACTGCAGGGGCATGTGTTCAATCCCCAGTCGGGGAACTGAGATCTTATGTGCTGTGTGGTGCTGCCAAACGGAAGACAAAACCACTAAGAAAACCTGGACGGACGTTTGACGGCTGAACGCAGCACTCACTGCCCTCTCCTGTTCATCTCACTTTGTCCTCAGGGCCCTGAAACATCTCTCCCTCTTCTTTCCCCACCTAATCCCCACCCTGTGAGTGAGCGGTCAGCCCTTCCCACTTGTCCCCCCCTAGCCTGGCCCAGGCCCAGGCCTTCCCTCATGCTGACGGCATCACGGGTGAGGGGGGAATGCCTGATTCCCAGAGGGCTCTGAAGCCCAGCCCTGGGCCCTGATGGACAGGCACAACTTTCCCGGCTCTGATTGGTCCTACCTGGTCCCTCACCAGGTTAAGGGGCGCCAGGGCTGCCTGGACTTCCTGCCTCAGTTCTTAAGTGGATGGGTCAGAAGACTTCTGAGGATGGCCTTCAGGTAACCTCTGATAGCAGGTCTGCCTTGGAAACTTCAGTTTTCTCTGAGGGATGCCTTGGGGGGACCCTGGGTTCACTGTGAACCAAGGGCAATCTTTAGAACATGCATCATTTTTGAAGAAAAAAAAAAAATCTCTGATCTTCAAAGTTCTGCTCTTTTAAAGGGAGGTATAGGAGAAAATGAAAAGTGTGGGGTTGGGGTTCCGAGGTGGGAGAGGCGGGCTCTGGGGACTGACTTCCTCCACACTTGCAGTTTCTGGGAGCAGATGAGTCTCCCCCCAGTGCACCCAGGCCTGTGAGGGGGTAGGGGGCTCTTCCGCAGACCTTTCAGGTGAGAAAACTTTCCATTGTTGCCTTATCTCGTGGCAATCCTTGCCTTGCTGCAACCACAGGTGCGCGCAGATCTGAGGCCCTGATCTGTTCCACTCGCTTTGTGCCAAGCAGAGCTGGGGACGCGAACCCCAGCATGAAACGGTGCCCACAACCGCAAGACCCGGTGTGCGCCCTCTGAAACTGTAGGTAAAGACAATTACCGGCAATTTCCACAGCACGAATTGTTTTCTGTTCAAAGGCCATGAAGGCATTCTCAGCAGCAGGCCCAAAATATAGTATTCCCACCGCATGCCGCCCTCATAATGTGCGATAAAAGCTGTGGTCGCTTTGTCCCGGCTCTTCCTTTTAACAGTTACCCCTTCAAGTCTGATGTTGAAACTGCTTTTTTCTCAGTGTGTACTTTGATGGCCCAGATAACGCTCCATGATAAGGAACTGCCTTCAAAACCACTCACTGTACCTCATGCTCACCAATAGGATGCGCGTCACAAGAGAAAATCAGGCGCCCGAACTTATGAGAAGTGGGATAGGAATGTGCTGAGTCTGTGAAATTCTCCTCTCTGCTGCCTGTATTGAAGATTTTGCAAAGAAAAAAAGAAGAAGCAGGCACCGATCAGAAGAGGAGAAAATGCTGGACCACGTCCTAGAAAGAGCTGGTTATCCTCGGCAACAGTTGCCAAGACTCTGTGCACTCAGATCCATCAGTTTTCCTTAAAGGAAAAGACTCCATGAGGCTGATGTTAATCGGCCTGGAGAGCTCGGGAATGTCGGAGGTTGGTTCTAGTCTCATCAGGCACTGCATCTCCCATGGTTGAGTGTAAGCTCTTGTTTGCTCATTGGTATTTGGAATCTAGTAGCTCAGATGGGAAAGAATCTGCCTGCAGTGCAAGAGACCTGGGTTCAAATTCTGGGTTGGGAAGATCCCCTGGAGAAGGGAATGGCAACCCACTCCAGTATTCATGCCTGGAGAATTCCATGGGGCTGCAAAGAGTCAGACACGACTGTGCAACTAACACTTTCAACACTTTCACTGAGTGTTGCCCACACTGGAGTCATTACCTCAAAATCGGAATAGACCCCTGTGTTGTGTCAACAATGGTTGTTGTTGTTTTTAAAAATATTGGTTTATTTGGCAGCACTGGGTCTTCGTTGTAGCATATGGGATCTTTAGTTGTGGCATATGGGATCTTTAGTTGTGGCATGTGGGATCTAGTTCCCTGACCAGTGATCGAACACAGGCCCCTGCATTGGGAGTGTAGATTTTCAGCCACTGGATCACCAGGGAAAGTCACAATGCTTGGTTTTTTCAAAGCATTTTTCATGTCCATTGTCTCATTTCCCAACCCATGGAGAAGACTGACATCGATATGGTGGCCAGCACAAGCCCCAGGTAAGGTAAGGTAATAGTGACTAAAGTGACAAGGTCAAGAGAGGGGCTTCTCAGTGGAGGTCTCATAATCGTGTTTGCAAAATCCAGGCATTTTCAAAGGCTTCTAAGCTTTGGGCTAAAATCAGTGGCTTCCCAAGTCTCTTGGGAGAGACCATCTTGACTTCATTTCTGGCTCTTGACCTGATTTTTCACTTTGCTTTGTTCCCAGGAACCCCAGAGATCCCCAGCATGTGAAGCAGAGGGATTAGAAATGGCTTAGATCATAGAAACTGAGGCTTGAATCTGGTTAACCAGCTGTGTGACTTTGGTAAGTTACTTTACCTCTCTGGGCCTCCGTTGCTTCATCGGGAAAATACAAGTGTCATGGTGAAAGCGCTTCAGGGTCCTTAGTAGGCATGACAGTCTGTGATTTTGTGATTCTATGAATTACCCTGAATTTGCATAAACATAACATCTTATAGGTTTCGAAGCACTTTCACATACCTTTTAGCAGTTCATTTGATCTCGGCCACAGCTCTGTGGGGTAGGCAGGCAGGCGTGCCATATTTTCACAACCCCATTTGAGAGATGGAGAAATCGAGGTGTGGAAAGGTTAAGTGGCTAGCCATAGGTGCTCTGGCAAGCTGGTGCTGGCCAGGATCTGAGCAGACATGTGGAGATTTCTGGAAGGTCTCATGGGCAGCTCCTTCAGTCAGGGATCCCTACTGTGATATCCTGGAGGGACGAAGAAGTGCCAGAGCTTCAAGGTCTGGCTCAGAGTGCCTGGCCCTCTGGGCCTCCTTATCATGTGCAGCTCCAGTGACTAGATCAGACAAACTGAGACCCACACAGAACAGCTAGCAACATTTTAGGAGATGCTCTGGGAGGCAGCTACGAAGGCCCTTCTGGGCGGAGGCAGGGGAATCACCACTCTGGCAGACTCTTCCCACCACAGCCCCTTTCCTATGTGCCTTGGATCACACAGGTTTCCCCTACTGGAATCACCTCCTTCCTCTTGCAAGTCAAATCCTTAGCTATCCTCAAAGCCCAGACCAAAAAGCCCTCCTTTGAGCCGAGTGCTCTGCATACACTTTCTTATTTAATCCTCTCTGTTGTCTCATCTTAAAATGGGAATAGAAATGCCCATAACCAACAGCATTTATCCCCCAGTTTGCAGATGGGGAAACTGGGGCTAAGAGGGTCAAGCCACATCCCTGAGGTCACCCAGCTGAAAGGGGCTGAAGCCTGTATTTGAACCTTATGATGTAAAATGCTCACTGTTGTAGGCGTTATGCAGCACTGACTTCTTTATGCCTTTCACAAAACGCCTGGGGACCACCCCTCTGTCTTCTGAGCATTCCATCCTCACTGTATGATCCGTGGATCTCACTTGTCTCCTCCTCTGGGCTCTGAGCCTTGCAGGTCAGAAGTTGTATCCTTTTTTCAGCACCATCCGCTCCACACACCTGCTGGGCACACAGCTGGCCTTGGGAAGCCCTTGCTAGGTGAAGGCTCAGAGTGAAGGCACCCGGGGTGTGGAGGGACCCTGTAAGCCTGGAGGCTGCCTGCTCTCCACCTGGTCCCACAGGGCCAGGCTACCGATGCTCCAGCTCTCTGACATAGCACTTACAGAATGGCATTGCTGTAGGGTAGCCCAGTGTGTTTTTTTCACATTGCCCACAAACTTGCTCCTGGTTTTTTTTTAACTATATAGAATAATGTGCTATTTAAAAGACAGGGTCAAGGTTGGACACTCTGTCCCCTATCCACTGTGTGACTTGGGGAAAGTGACTTCATGTATTTTGTGAATCTGATTCCATCCGTCATAAGGTGCACACTATTTTATGTCCCAACAAGAAAGGAGAAAAACCCCTCCCTGCCAGTTAAGCTATGTTAAGCCATCAACTTTAAGATATATCTCAACTTCAGAGATATTAAGACTTGTCTAGACACTTCACACACAAAAATTCAAATGGCCGATAAGCATGTGCAAGATGTTCAACGTTGTTAGTTGTCAGGTAGGTACAACTTAAAACCACAGTGAGATACCACTACCATATCCATCAAAATGGTTTTAAAAAAATCCCAAACTGACTATACTGGGTGTTGGCAAGAAAATGAAACAACTGTATTGCTTCTGGGGACTGTAAAACCACTTTGGGTAATAGCTTGACAGTTTCTTGAAAAGCTAAACATATACATATTTTATAATTCAGACCATCTACTTCTAGATATTTACCCAGAGAAATGAGAACATATGCATACAATGACTTGCGTGAATGTTTATAGCAAACCTATTTTGTAATAGCTCCAAACTGGAAACATCCCAAATACCTACCAGAAAGTGAATGGATCAACAAATTGTGGTACATCCATTCAATGGACTGCTGCTGCTGCTGCTAAGTCACTTCAGTCGTGTCCGTCTCTGTGCGACCCCATAGACAGCAGCCCACCAGGCTCCCCCATCCCTGGGATTCTCCAGGCAAGAACACTGGAGTGGGTTGCCATTTCCTTCTCCAATGCATGAAAGTGAAAAGTGAAACTGCAGTCGCTTAGTCGTGTCCTACCCTCAGCGACCCCATGGACTGCAGCCTTTCAGGTTCCTCCATCCATGGGATTTTCCNTTCTAAGCTTTGGGCTAAAATCAGTGGCTTCCCAAGTCTCTTGGGAGAGACCATCTTGACTTCATTTCTGGCTCTTGACCTGATTTTTCACTTTGCTTTGTTCCCAGGAACCCCAGAGATCCCCAGCATGTGAAGCAGAGGGATTAGAAATGGCTTAGATCATAGAAACTGAGGCTTGAATCTGGTTAACCAGCTGTGTGACTTTGGTAAGTTACTTTACCTCTCTGGGCCTCCGTTGCTTCATCGGGAAAATACAAGTGTCATGGTGAAAGCGCTTCAGGGTCCTTAGTAGGCATGACAGTCTGTGATTTTGTGATTCTATGAATTACCCTGAATTTGCATAAACATAACATCTTATAGGTTTCGAAGCACTTTCACATACCTTTTAGCAGTTCATTTGATCTCGGCCACAGCTCTGTGGGGTAGGCAGGCAGGCGTGCCATATTTTCACAACCCCATTTGAGAGATGGAGAAATCGAGGTGTGGAAAGGTTAAGTGGCTAGCCATAGGTGCTCTGGCAAGCTGGTGCTGGCCAGGATCTGAGCAGACATGTGGAGATTTCTGGAAGGTCTCATGGGCAGCTCCTTCAGTCAGGGATCCCTACTGTGATATCCTGGAGGGACGAAGAAGTGCCAGAGCTTCAAGGTCTGGCTCAGAGTGCCTGGCCCTCTGGGCCTCCTTATCATGTGCAGCTCCAGTGACTAGATCAGACAAACTGAGACCCACACAGAACAGCTAGCAACATTTTAGGAGATGCTCTGGGAGGCAGCTACGAAGGCCCTTCTGGGCGGAGGCAGGGGAATCACCACTCTGGCAGACTCTTCCCACCACAGCCCCTTTCCTATGTGCCTTGGATCACACAGGTTTCCCCTACTGGAATCACCTCCTTCCTCTTGCAAGTCAAATCCTTAGCTATCCTCAAAGCCCAGACCAAAAAGCCCTCCTTTGAGCCGAGTGCTCTGCATACACTTTCTTATTTAATCCTCTCTGTTGTCTCATCTTAAAATGGGAATAGAAATGCCCATAACCAACAGCATTTATCCCCCAGTTTGCAGATGGGGAAACTGGGGCTAAGAGGGTCAAGCCACATCCCTGAGGTCACCCAGCTGAAAGGGGCTGAAGCCTGTATTTGAACCTTATGATGTAAAATGCTCACTGTTGTAGGCGTTATGCAGCACTGACTTCTTTATGCCTTTCACAAAACGCCTGGGGACCACCCCTCTGTCTTCTGAGCATTCCATCCTCACTGTATGATCCGTGGATCTCACTTGTCTCCTCCTCTGGGCTCTGAGCCTTGCAGGTCAGAAGTTGTATCCTTTTTTCAGCACCATCCGCTCCACACACCTGCTGGGCACACAGCTGGCCTTGGGAAGCCCTTGCTAGGTGAAGGCTCAGAGTGAAGGCACCCGGGGTGTGGAGGGACCCTGTAAGCCTGGAGGCTGCCTGCTCTCCACCTGGTCCCACAGGGCCAGGCTACCGATGCTCCAGCTCTCTGACATAGCACTTACAGAATGGCATTGCTGTAGGGTAGCCCAGTGTGTTTTTTTCACATTGCCCACAAACTTGCTCCTGGTTTTTTTTTAACTATATAGAATAATGTGCTATTTAAAAGACAGGGTCAAGGTTGGACACTCTGTCCCCTATCCACTGTGTGACTTGGGGAAAGTGACTTCATGTATTTTGTGAATCTGATTCCATCCGTCATAAGGTGCACACTATTTTATGTCCCAACAAGAAAGGAGAAAAACCCCTCCCTGCCAGTTAAGCTATGTTAAGCCATCAACTTTAAGATATATCTCAACTTCAGAGATATTAAGACTTGTCTAGACACTTCACACACAAAAATTCAAATGGCCGATAAGCATGTGCAAGATGTTCAACGTTGTTAGTTGTCAGGTAGGTACAACTTAAAACCACAGTGAGATACCACTACCATATCCATCAAAATGGTTTTAAAAAAATCCCAAACTGACTATACTGGGTGTTGGCAAGAAAATGAAACAACTGTATTGCTTCTGGGGACTGTAAAACCACTTTGGGTAATAGCTTGACAGTTTCTTGAAAAGCTAAACATATACATATTTTATAATTCAGACCATCTACTTCTAGATATTTACCCAGAGAAATGAGAACATATGCATACAATGACTTGCGTGAATGTTTATAGCAAACCTATTTTGTAATAGCTCCAAACTGGAAACATCCCAAATACCTACCAGAAAGTGAATGGATCAACAAATTGTGGTACATCCATTCAATGGACTGCTGCTGCTGCTGCTAAGTCACTTCAGTCGTGTCCGTCTCTGTGCGACCCCATAGACAGCAGCCCACCAGGCTCCCCCATCCCTGGGATTCTCCAGGCAAGAACACTGGAGTGGGTTGCCATTTCCTTCTCCAATGCATGAAAGTGAAAAGTGAAACTGCAGTCGCTTAGTCGTGTCCTACCCTCAGCGACCCCATGGACTGCAGCCTTTCAGGTTCCTCCATCCATGGGATTTTCCAGGCAGGAATGCTGGAGTGGGGCGCCACTGCCTTCTCCATAGTGGACTAGTACTCAGCAATTAAAAGTCGTTAACTATTGCCATCTGTAACAACATGGGTAAATCCCACAATAATTATGCTGAATGAGGAAATCCCGATAAAAGAGAAAACATATTGTATGTTTTGACTTGTATAAAACTCTAGAAAATGCAAAGGAATCTATATTAACAGCGACTATGTCCGCAGGTGCCTACGGCTGGGGTGGAAGGAGGGAGGAATGGATTACAAAGAGGTATGAGGAATCTTTGGGGGGTGATGGGAATACTTGTTAAGTTGATTGTGTGGGTATAAACAGGTCAGAGCTAATTCATCGTGCACTTTATTTTTATGACTGTTGATTTATTTTGGGCTGTGCTGGGTCCTCATTGCTCTGCGGGCTTTTCTCTGGTTGCCATGAGCAGGGGCTACTCTCTAGTTGAGGTGGGAAGCCTTCTCACTGCAGTGGCTTCCCTTGTGGAGCGCAGGCTCTAGGGCACTCAGGCTTCAGTGGTTGCGGACCCTGGGATCTCGAGCACAGGCTCAGCAGCTGTGATGCCCAGGCTTAGTTGCTTCTTAGCATGTGGGGTCTTCTCGCATCAGGGATCGAACCTGTGTCTCCTGCATTCACAAGCAGATGCTTTACCACTGATCCACCAGGGAAGCCCCATCATACACTTTAAATGTATACACTTTATACCTCAATAAAGCTGAACAATATGTGCATTTAGGAAAGCATGCCTTCCTTGTCTATGACCCAGGAAGATTGTTATGAGGCTTCAGTGAGATAAGACATTAGCCCAGGATCTGGGGCTTTACCTCTGCAGATGTCTTGCAGTTTTTATTTCACCATGAGGTCCCGTTAGCGACAGAGGCCTGGGGCTGGGACAGGCTGAGGACACTGCTCAAGGTCTGATGGGGACTTGGTACAGTGCAGGCCAGCATTCCCGGTCAGAATGTGTCCCCAGCCTCATGTGTCACACACTGGTCCAACCTCAAGCAGAGAAAAAGGAAACAGTCCTAGTCTCCAAGGGCCTGAGAATGGTCTGGCTGGTGGCAGCCAGGGCCACTGGTGACTGTGACTTGAGAAGCCCTCGGCATCTGATGTTGGGTCCTTCTCAAGGGTGACTGACTGCACCAAGCAGAGTGGATGTTGCCCACCCTGCCGCCTACGCAGTGGTCCTTCTATGCAGCCTGCCCAGGCCGGGCCTCAGGTCCCCTGCCAGCGAGTGATTCAAAGCCACTCTTCACAGAAAGTGTGAGAAGCCCCCACCGCAGGCCGCCTTCGCCTTCGGGGCAGGCCAAGATTCGACATTACTCACAGCTTCCAGTACCTGCCCGAGTTCAAACAGGAAGCCTGGTTTTTCCTCTCGTGTCAACAACAGCCTTTCTTTCTCTCTTCTATTCTGGCCTCTGGGCTGTCTTGTGGGAGAGGGTTTCTTGGGGGTGAAGGTCTGAGGTAGCAGTGGGCCCCATCAGCAGATGCCTCAGCCAGCACCTCCTTACCTGGAAAGGCCTGGAAGAGGGTTTTGTGCCAGTAAGCTGTGAAAATGATGCAGCTCATCTACAGCTTTGTAAACCCAGGGAGCACCTGGCCAGGCACACAGTAAGCCTTCCATTTATTTTTGTTCAACTGATCTAGATTGAAGTGTAGTACCGCGTGTCACCAAACAAAAGCAGTTCCTCCTAGGTTTCCGGCTTAACAGATAGCCTCCACCTGCTCCCTTGGCCCAGACGTGCTGGAGACAGCGCTCTGGCTTCTCTGTTCCCTCATTCCTCACCCTGAGTGGACACCGAGGGCGTGGGTCCTTCTTCTCAGTGTTCCCCAATCCACCCCCTCTCCCCACCCTGTCTGAGGTGGCCTCTTTCCGGTTCCTGTCACGTGACACGATCACTCTCTCCTCCATCTCCTCTGGCCCCATTCCACCCACATCCACATGGTGGCCAAAGCCATCCTTTCCAGATGCTTGAGGGACCACACCACAAGTGGACCCTCTCTGCTCACTATCCTTGCACACCTTGTGTGGCACATCTAGAGCCCCTCCTGTGGTCTACAAGGCCCATCTCAGAAAGCATCCTGCTCCCAGGCGTTCTCTGTGCTGAGAATACTCGACCACTTGGAGTTCCCTAAGCAAGCCTTAGTCCTCCTGGCCTCCTGAGATTTGCACAATGTTCTGAGCAGGCCCCTGCCTGCCCCTGCTCTCTCCCTTCCAGTGCAACTACTTCCACCCTCTAGCTGAATTTCCATCCACCTCCCCACGACCCATTGCCCTTCACCTTTCCTGTGTGACAGCGAGTTGATTTCCCTCCTGTGCACGTACGTGTGTGCAGCTTGGTTTTGCATGGATCACCCATGTGTATTTCCAACCTCTGAGGACAGGGGTCCCATTTGGCTCTGTGTGTGCAAGCCAACCCAGCCTTGTTGGGTCAAGGCAGGTCCAGCGTGGAGCAGGCAGGTGTGTGCTGGTAGCCATTCCTCTGTGCACTTCATAATCTCAGGAGAACTGATTCTAGAAACAGCTGGCACGTGGTAGCGACTCCCCACTTCTCCCTTGCCCCCTGCCCCAGGCCCCCGATACAGCTTGCTTTATAAGGAATACATCCCATGGCACTGATAATTAGGGCCAGGGCCAGGGGGAAAGGGTCTCTCTCTGGAGGGAATTTCTATGGACATTGAATACCTTTTGTGTCCTTCTCTGGCTTTAGCTGGAGATGTGACCTGTGGCCAAGGATGGAACACTCAGATGACTATATTGTGTTTTTTGCCAAGTTCTGAAGACAATATTACTGGATTCCCAGAGAAAAGGGTCTTCCTGGGTTGGATGGGTGCTAGGAAGATAAAAGGGAAGCCTAGCTCTTCTCTGTGGTTATTGTGGAAATCAAATGAGTGAATATCCATGAACAGACATGGATACATGGTTAGTGCCGTATGTCTTGATGATGGTGATGGTGATGATGATGATGGGGGTCTGTGGGCATCCCACCGTGGTGGGAAGGGGACTGATCCAAGCGTGGGGAGGACAGGCCCCAAGCATATGGGGCTGGGCCACACACCTCTCTCTCATGAGGGCTAAGCTCTGTGAGGGTCGAGGCTGCGTCTAACACATGCTAGATGCTCAGTTTGTTGAGAAGAGTTACAGGTTTTGTGTGTGTTTTTTTTAGACCAGGTGGTGGTAAAGTTTTTTCCTCCTGTGTCAGGGAAGGAAGACTTTGTGGGACAATTGGGAGTAAGGAGGTTTAAGGATGAATGTTTAATCTCTTAAAAGGAGAAACACTTTATGTGTTTATTCATGAGGGTAGTGCTAATTAGTAATAATTATTATCTGGCCATTAAGTCAAACCACCCCCTAGAATTGTTAGGAACCCACACAGATCTAAATTGGGCTAAGAGCAAGAAAACTGCATTAAAAACAAAAACAAAACCACACAACCGGATTCAGCTCCCAGAGCGTCAGGCTCTTGTCTCTCTTGCCCTTTCAGCCTCCTGCACCCGATGGCCTGGGGCTTTGGATGGTGCGCTGTAGAGGCCATCTGGTCCAGCCCTTTGCCTCAGGAATGAACATACATGGCCACCATGGAGGAAAGGCCATGTCTTGAACCCTTTGAAGACTGCCATGCTGCAAGAACTCTCAGCCTGGGTTTGGAATCCCTCCCCCACAACACAGCTCCTCCGGGGACCTGAATCCCACTGGGTACCAGGTTGTGCTGGGTGCTGGGGAGAGAGCAGCGAGCCAAACCGACTCTACCCTGCTCACACGGGGCTCCGGGGCCAGGAGGGGAGATGGGGAGACAGACATTGCACAAGCGTGAGACGTGCATACACATCATGATAACGTGGGCTGCGTACAAAGGAAATGTCCGAGACGAAAACGAGGTTGACCTCAGCAGGAAGTGACCTGGTCTGAGGGCCTCAGGAAGGCCTCCCTGAGAAGCGGGTGTTCAGCAGAGATCTGAAGCGCGGGTTGGAGTTATCTGGGTGAGTGGGGTTTGGGGAGAGAGCGCAGTAGGCCTAGCAGTGTGTGAGAAGGTCCTGGGGCCTGCTGAAAGACAGAGGTAGGAGGGGCTGTTTGATTGAGCACGGTTACAGGGGATCTGGAAGAGAGGCAGGGACCCGCCCATGAGGGCGCCCTTAGCTCTGTCTAGATTTCCACGGGAAATGAGCCTTGGGCGGTGGGCAGCATATGTGAAGACTATCTCATACCAAATCTTTGTTCGCCTGCTTGGCATTCCCTCCATGGCCCACGATTCTTTGCAGGGTGGGGAAAGCATTGTTCTTCTCCAGGTTTCTTGAGAAAGAGGAGCCAATAGTTCTCCCACTGCTAAGTGGTTGGGGTTAAGGTTGCTACAGATGCCTTACAGGTTAGGTTGACCAGGCCTAAACAGCAGTCCTTTGGGCAACAAACCTCGTGCCTTCCACTTGCATGACCCAGCACTTCTTCCTTCTCCTCCAGGTGCCCTGGTGACTGTGAGCCAGGGTGGGACCTCTGGCACCCGATGTCCACCCACGCTCTGTGCTGACGCCAGCATACAGGACACCCCCACCTCAGTGTGCTTGCCTCTGGAGTTAATTTCCTTTCTCAAATCAGATTAACTTCAAAGTTTTTATTCATTCTTTTAAATTGACTTAATGATTCATTCTTCCTAATTAAGAGTTATTGGAAAAGAAAAGAAACAGTATGGTTAGAACTAGAGTCCTCCCATTCCATGCCCCTCCCTGGAGGGTATCAGTCTTTTTCAATGCATTTTCATTTATATGTATATAAATACACAGACAGATAATTTTGTTTGGTGTATGTTGGGGTTTGTTTTTTTTTAAATTGAAGTATAGTTGATTCACAATGCTGTGTCAGTGTTTGGTGTATAGCAAGTGATTTAGTTATACATATATGTTATTTTTCATATTCTTTTCCATTATGCTTTATTAGAGGATATTGCCATATAGTTCCCTGTGCTATACAGTAGGTCTTTATTGTTTATTTTCTATATAGTAATGTGTATCTGTTAATCCCACACTTCTAATTTATCCTTCCTGTATCCTCTTTCCCTTTGATAACGTAAGTTTATTGTCTACATCTGAGTCTATTTCTGTTTTGTAAATAAGCTGATTTGTATCCTATTTTAGATATCACACTGATGTCTTTGTCTTCCTCTGTCTGACTTAACTAGTAAGATGATCTCTGTGTCCACCCATGTTGCACACAGGGCATTCTCTCGCTCTTCTCTGAGCGATATTCTGCGGCATGCGTGTCTCCCCTCCCTTGCCCACTCCTCCCTTGTCATAGCTTCTCTGGGTCTGCCTAGGAGCAGCATGCTGCCTCATACAGCAAGTCCATTTTTAGTTTCTGAGGAACCTCTACACTGTTTTCTCTAGTGACTGCATGTCCTTTTTTAAAGAACACAAGTCTGAGTCCTTTGTTTTATTTACCAACTTCCTTTTTTACCTAATAGGACATCTTGGAAATCTTTGCATATCAATATATGCAGTCTTACAATGTTCCTTTTTAATGATTGTGTAGTATTCCAAAGTATATATTCCTATGGGTTATTTACTCATTCTTTCACTGATGAACATTCATTTACATTGTTTACAGATTTCACGGTCACAAGCAAATCCTTGTAGGGGACTCTCAGTCTAGCTCAAAGCAAGACTATCTGTCTTAATTGGTGGTGAGGTCTCCGTCAGAGGAGGTATTCAAGTAAAAAAGTGAAATAGTGTCTTCTTTAGCCCAGAACAGTGATGCTTAAACTTTCCTGTGCATGAGAATCACCGGTAGATCTTTCAAAGATACAGATTTCTGGGATTGCTGGGCCAGACCCCCAGAGTTTCTGATTCAGGCATTTTTGGATGGACCTGAGAATCTGCATTTCTAACAAGTTCCTGGGTGAGGCTGCTGGTTTAGGAACCCTAATTTGAGAATCATTGCCTCAGGATGGTTGGCTTCTCAGCCTCTACTCACTCACTTGAAAAGTCATCTCCCCCTTGGAAACAATGTTCAGGAAGAATTCACTCTGGGCCCCTCCCTCTGCTAGGAAGCAGGTTTTCTACCCAGCATCCCTCTGGGAGGCAGGGCCCCTCAGGGCTCTGGTAATGGGTCCAGAGGTCTGGCAAGCAAGGCTGTTGGGCAGATGTTCCAGCTGGGGCTGTGAGCTCCAGGGCCTCTTGACTAGACACAGCCTGCAGCACCAGACTTTTCTGGGTACCACCCCCCTACACACACACTCTTGACCCCACCCCATTCTTCCCTGCAGAGTCTAATGAAGAGCTGGGACTGAGTGAGCTGTTTACACAGCCTGATTGGGAAGTGCTCTGGGGTTTTCATAAAAGAAACAACTGAAGACCGCATCCCCAGAGAGGGTCTTCTAAAGGTCTTGAGGTTTCAGGACGCCAAGGTACTCTTTGTTCCCAGCTGGACTGCAGGGGGTCACACTGTGGTTGGGGGAGCGCCTCCCTGGGGTGGGAGTGGGGAGACTAGGCAGCTGGACCCTAGGAACTGAAAAGCATCAGCCTTCTCCGACCTTCCTGGTAACTGTTTGAAGAGGACACTTCTGCGCTTAAGGGGGCTCAAGTTGCAAGTTGACAGTCAGACCCCCACGGGCGTTTGGCCCAGACCACTTCCCAGAGCTAGATTTTCATACCCTGCTCATACCTTGCTCTTTGACCCCAAGTATGTTGTCCATGGGCATCAGCAGTCTGGCTCATCAGAAGGAAGCTTCCTCTGAGTTCAGTGTTCAAAGGTAACAGAAGGGAGAAGGGGAAGATGCTACAGTCACTATGCCCCAAATCCACTGGGAGGAATAGGAGAGCTGTTCCAGGCCCCTCTTATTCATGGGGGCAAAGTTTAGACCCAGTTCTCTTCCCATGCAGGAATGTCAGTTGAGCCTGTGTGCCACACTCTCTTGGGTTATGTTTAAGGTTTTGAATATTCTATCTTATTTGTAACCCTGGCATCTAGCATACGGTAAGAGTCTAACAGATCCTTGTTGGATAAATGAACAAATATCTTAGATGGTATTTGCAGTATGGGCTCAGGCTTCACATCCCTTGGATGTGAGGTTAGATCCTTAGAGCAGCTATTCAGCTATTCAGCGCAGCAGCTGTGGGGAGCCGGTCCCATCACAGAAACTACCTCTACACAATCTCAGATATGAAAGGGGCCCTGGGACAGCTCTGCCTCCTAAGCGGGATGTACTCTGGAAGGGGCTGACAGCACAGAAGAGTGTGGAGAGGTGGACTGGCTTCCGGCTTCCCGGGATGCGTGCTCTCAGGGCGCAGCCCAGCCGAGGTCTGGCGGAGTGCACTCAGGGCAGAGGCAAGCTCTGTCCAGGGTCCCATCCCCCATCCACCGCTCCACCCGCCTTCTCTTGCAAACTCCGCAGTAATACTGGAACTGGCGGGGTAGGGAGGGAGAGAGTTTTTTCATCCATTCAGACTCAAAACTTAACTTCTCATTTCTCTCAAGATACCCGCTCCTAACCCAAAAAGCGAAAGCGAGGCTGGGGGAATTCTGCTTGGTGGAAAAGCTCAGGGTGTTACTTTTGATCTGGGTGGGGCCAGTCTTCCGCGTTCACAAGTCGCTCCTTGCAGCAAAAGTGCCCCAGACTGAGGGCATCGAGGGTCTGTGGGTCGGGTCCCTGAGCTGGGTTATGGGGGCAGGGGCACGGAGGACCCCCGCCCCGCCCATCCCAGGGGCTAGGCGAGGAAGCTGTCCGGCCCCCTGCATAGCGGTGGCACGATAGGGCCACAAGTGAGTTCCCAGCTCCGTGGGAAGGAGCGCATCCTCTGGAGGCTTCCCTTGTGGTTCTCCAAGCCAGGCCCCTTCCTCTGCCCCTCTAACCCAGCGCTTTGAAGTGGCCGAGTTCGCAGCCCTGGTCCCCAGCGCGGCGCCCCTTCCTGCTGCGCCTGCACCTTAGCAGTGGGGTAGTGTTTTACATGGGAATGCACCCCGGAGCACCCGCTGGGCGCCCTTTGTAAATTTGTCCCCAGAAAGGTCCCACCAGAGGCCTCTGGGGGACTCGATTCTGGGTCCCAGGGCCNCTGCGCCTGCACCTTAGCAGTGGGGTAGTGTTTTACATGGGAATGCACCCCGGAGCACCCGCTGGGCGCCCTTTGTAAATTTGTCCCCAGAAAGGTCCCACCAGAGGCCTCTGGGGGACTCGATTCTGGGTCCCAGGGCCGGAGCCTTCAGGCTTAGTTTCCCTCCTCACCTCCAAAAGCTCTTCCAGGGTTAGATACCTCCTTCGGACTTAGGGTTGCACAGTCGGAGCCCTCACAGGTTCCTCTGAGGAAAGTGGAATCAGCTGGGCAGGACTGAGGAGTCCACTGGGGCAGGGCATCCACCGAGTTTTCAGTGAAAATCCAGCCAGCTATTTGCAACATGTTTGTATCAGTGCTTAAAAACTGTGCAGACCCTTTGATCCAGCAACTCCATTGCTGCTAAGAAAATAATCATTCACTTCAGTTCAGTCACTCAGTTGTGTCCATCACCAACTCCTGGAGTTTACTCAAACTCATGTCCATTGAGTCAGTGATGCCATCCAACCATCTCATCCTCTGTCATCCCCTTCTCTTGCCTTCAATCCTTCCCAGCATCGGGGTCTTTTTTCAGTGAGTCAGTTCTTCGCATCAGGNCTCAGTTGTGTCCATCACCAACTCCTGGAGTTTACTCAAACTCATGTCCATTGAGTCAGTGATGCCATCCAACCATCTCATCCTCTGTCATCCCCTTCTCTTGCCTTCAATCCTTCCCAGCATCGGGGTCTTTTTTCAGTGAGTCAGTTCTTCGCATCAGGCCGAAATATTGGAGTTTCATCTTCAGCATCGGTACTTCCAATGAATATTCAGGACTGATTTCCTAAAGGATGGACTGGTTGGATCTCCTTGCAGTCCAAGGGACTCTCAAGAGTTCAAAAGCATCATTTCTTCAGTGCTCAGCTTTCTTTATAGTCCAACTCTCACATCCATACATGACTACTGGAAAAACTATAGCTTTGACTAGATGGACTTTGTTGGCAAAGTAATGTCTCTGCTTTTAATATGCTGTCGAGACTGGTCACATCTTTTCTTCCAAGGAGCAAGCGTCTTTTAATTTCATGGCTTCAGTCACCATCTGCAGTCATTTTGGAGCCCTCCAAAATAAAGTCTGTCACTGTTTCCACTGTTTCCCCATCTACTTGCCATGAAGTGATGGGCCCAGATGTCACGATCTTAGTTTTCTGAAATAATCATAGATCTCTGCAAAGACGACTGTACATACAATACACTTGAGTGTTGTTTAGCACTGGGAGACTGCACACACCCAGCTGTGACAGTGTGAAAGTGTTAGTCACACAGTCGTTTTCAGCTCTTTGTGACCCCCATGGACTGTAGCCTGCTAGGCTCCTCTGTCCAGGGAATTCTCCAGGCAAGAATATTGGAATGGGTAGCTGTTCCCTTCTCCAAGGGACCTGCCTGACCTAGGGATCAAACCTGCATCTCCTGCATTACAAGCAAATTCTTTACTATCTGAGCCACCAGGGAAGTCCTATCCAGCTCTGGAGCTTGCTTATATTCACTAATGAATTAGTTTACCAGGGATTAGATATCATTGGAGGAAATACCTAACTTCAAATCATTAGCAATGATGATACAGAATATTTACTACCCCCCTAATCCTCTTGATATTGAATTAAGGCAACAGAGTATATATGTGTATGGCAAAAACTGTAAGGTAGAAGATAACAAATTATTAGTGGTGGTTTTCTTTGGATCATGAGATAAAGGATGACTATTATTGTCTTAGGTTTTTCTGAAATTTATTATAATTTATCATATAATCATGTACTTAAGATAAACTTTAAATAAAACTCCAGTTCTAAGAATTTAAAACACAATCTTGGGGGACCTCCAGATGGTCCAGTGGGTAAGATACCATATTCCCAATGCAGGCAATGTGGGTTTGATCCCTGATCTAGTTCCCAGGGAACTAGATCCCACGTGCCCCAACCTGGCAGAGCCAAATAAATAAATAAAAATATTTTTTAAAAACCCCACAATTTTGTGAGGCTTCTCCATAATTTCTAAATGTGAACAGCATGCCTCACAGCACTTTAATATGTGTTTCTCTTTGATTTTCAGAACAGGCCTCCAGCTCTGAGGGGTGAGTGGGCGATTACTGTTATCCTCATTTCACTGAGGAGAGGGTTGGTGCCTCAGGAGGGATGGTTGGTAGGTGGGAGGCAGAGCAGAGCCAGACACTGGGCCTCCACAGTGAGAACCTGTTTGCAGACCATGCCTGGAGTCAGGGGGTGGAAAATGGGGAGGGGGGGTTCGCAGAGCGGAGCCTCCTGAGCAGGCTTCCTTGGGCTCCCCCTGCTGCAGGCCAGATATCCCTGCGGGTGTGGCCAGGACCCAGGCATTCTGAGTTTCCTTGCTACCACCAACATGCAACACCCTACCTTCAATGGCAACCCAAACCCTTAATGGTGGAGAAATGAGAAGTGTGAAAAAGCGTCAAGTAGCAGGAACATGACCCCCAGTCCATAGTCTCCCAGAGGTCCTGGCTCTGGTTTTTTCATCCTTTTCTCTGATGCCACTCAGGAACCCTGTGGTGATGGTGATGCCACTCAGGAACCCTGTGGTGATGGGAGGAGGCTTCTACAGGACTTGGACTTGTCCAGGGTTCAGCTTTCTTCCTAAAATGTGGTGATTGGGTAGCTGTAGGAAAGTCCCTCTACCTTTGTGTGGTCATCCCTCCACCTCCATAAGTCCCTTCCTGGCTGGCCCCTCACATGGTGAAGAACAGGCATGGGTGATGGGGGAGAAGTGTCAAGGAGAGGTTTGTTGTCTTGGGGTGTATTCAGAGGGTTGGAGCCCAATTGAAATGGCTACTGTGATAGAAATGGGCCCCTCAGTCTTTCCCATAAGGTTTAGAGAACACTAAAAAAAATTTCCCTTTTCTCTAGTTAGCTTCGGTGATCTTTGATGTTCTTGTTTCTAACTTGGCAGTTTATTACTCTAAGTCATTCTATGCTTCTGACTTCTTTAACATTCATCCTTGTTTTCTTCTGAAAGCACAGTAAAACCTGGGGGGTGGCTGTGTGGGCTGAGTTTTGCTGGGGCCCCCGGGTACTGCTGCTAAGTAAAATTTGGTTTCACTAAAACGCACAAAAATTAACTCCCAGAGAAACTTTTTCTCTTCTAAATTCACTTTAGACAAAGGTACCAATTCAGTATAGAGATTTTTAAAAGATTGAAAATAAATGAGAAAAAGAAACCAAGAAATTGAAAAGGATAGAAAAGCAGAGGATAGAAAAAGCAGGTCAAATACCTCTAATATGAATTTCAGAAGATGATAGTTGAGGGAATGGGAAAGAAGCAACATGCAAAGAGCTGACAGCTACTAATTTTCCAGAACTGATGGGTACAAAAATCCTCCTATTGAGAGGCACAGTAATTCCTGGGTAGAGAAAATATAAATTGCCTATATTTTGCAGCATTGTAGTGAAAATTCATGACACCAGAGACAATGAGAAAATCCTAAGAGAAACCACAGTAGAAAGAAAAATTCCCTACAAAGAAGTGATAATTAAACAGCAATAAAGGAGGTGAGAATACTTTGCTCAGTGTGCTGGAAGAAGGAAACAGTCATTCTCAAGTTCTCTGCTGAACTACTTGTCCTTCAGAATGAGGGCAAAATAAGGACTTTTCAAACAAAAACGGACTGAAGAAGATTTTTCACTTAGATGCCTCCATTGAAAGCAGTCCTAAAGGATGTTCCTCAGAAAGAAGGAAATTGATACCTGAAGTAAGAGGTGAATGAAATAAGCAACACTGAGGAAAAAAAAGTATATGTTTGGGTAAACCTAAATAAGGCTTGTATGTAAAAAGCAACAACAGTAACACTGGAAACTGATTACAGAGGGGTTAAAAATAAGGGAAAAAGTACTAAACAACAATAATTAGTAAGATGGAAGAGGATGATTGGAATAAAGCATTCTAGGATTCCTCTGTTATTTTGGAAAAGAGAAGAGTAAAAACGGAATTTACCATGAAGCTAAGGAAGCGTGAACTGTGGGACTAATTATCTTCCTCTTCTTTTTTCCCTTAAATAAGACTCCTAAACTGAATAAACTGCAGATCCCATAAAACCTTGATCTGCTTCTGTGTGCATGTGTGTGTGCTCACTCAGTCCTGTCCCACTCTTTTGCGACCACATGGTACGTAGCCTACCAGGCCCCACTGTCTGTGAGCTTTTCCAGGCAAGAATACTTGCTGCTACTGCTACAGCTAAGTCGCTTCAGTCGTGTCCGACTCTGTGCGACCCCATAGATGGCAGCCCACCAGGCTCCTCTGTCTCTGGGATTCTTCAGGCAAGAACACTGGAGTGGGTTGCCATTTCCTTCTCCAATGCATGAAAGTGAAAAGTGAAAGTGAAGTTGCTCAGTTGTGCCCGACTCCTAGCGACTCCAGGGACTGCAGCCTACCAGGCTCCTCCATCCATGGGATTTACTAGGCAAGAGTACTGGAGTGAGTTGCCATTGAGGGGGTTGCAATTTCCTTTTCCAGGGGATCTTCCTGATCCAGGGATTGAACCCGAGNCTAGCGACTCCAGGGACTGCAGCCTACCAGGCTCCTCCATCCATGGGATTTACTAGGCAAGAGTACTGGAGTGAGTTGCCATTGAGGGGGTTGCAATTTCCTTTTCCAGGGGATCTTCCTGATCCAGGGATTGAACCCGAGTCTCTTGTATCTCCTGCATTGGCAGGTGGATTCTTTACCACTGTACCACCTGGGTCAGAGGATCTAGCTCTGGCGTCATGTTAATGTTTTACACACACTAGTAAAGTAATGCTCAAAATTCTCCAAGCCAGGCTTTAGCAATACATGAACCATGAACTTCCAGATGTTCAAGCTCATTTTAGAAAAGGCAGAGGAACCAAAGATCAAATTGCCAACATCTGCTGGATCATCGAAAAAGCAAGAGAGTTCCAGAAAAAAACACCTATTTCTGCTTTATTGACTATGCCAAAGCCTTTGACTGTGTGGATCACAATCAACTGTGGAAAATTCTGAAAGAGATGGGAATACCAGACCACCTGACCTGCCTCTTGAGAAACCTATATGCAGGTCAGGAAGCAACAGTTAGAACTGGACATGGAACAACAGACTGGTTCCAAATAGGAAAAGGAGTACGTCAAGGCTGTATATTGTCACCCTGCTTATTTAACTTCTGTGCAAAGTACATCATGAGAAACGCTGGGCTGGAATAAGCACAAGCCGGATTGCTGGGAGAAATATCAATAACCTCATATATGCAGATGACACCACCCTTATGGCAGAAAGTGAAGAGGAACTCAAAAGCCTCTTGATGAAAGTGAAAGAGGAGAGTGAAAAAGTTAGCTTAAAGCTCAACATTCAGAAAACGAAGATCATGGCATCCGGTCCCATGACTTCATGGGAAATAGATGGGGAAACAGTGGAAACAGTGTCAGACTTTATTTTTTTGGGCTCCAAAATCAGTGCAGATGGTGACTGCAGCCATGAAATTAAAAGATGTTTACTCCTTGGAAGGAAAGTTATGACCAAACCTAGATAGCATATTCAAAAACAGAGACATTACTTAGCCAACAAAGGTCTGTATAGTCAAGGCTATGGTTTTTCCAGTAGTCATGTATGGATGTGATAATTGGACTGTGAAGAAAGCTGAGTGCCAAAGAATCAATGCTTTTAAACTGTGGAGACTGTGTTGGAGAAGACTCTCGAGAGTCCCTTGGACTACAAGGAGATTCAACCAGTCCATTCTGAAGGAGATCAGCCCTGGGTGTTCTTTGGAAGGAATGATGCTGAAGCTGAAACTCCAGTACTTTGGCCACCTCATGCAAAGAGTTGACTCATTGGAAAAGACTGATGCTGGGAGGGATTGGGGGCAGGAGGAGAAAGGGATGACAGAGGATGAGATGGCTGGATGGCATCACTAACTCAATGGACGTGAGTCTAAGTGAACTCTGGGAGATGGTGATGGACAGGGAGGCCTGGTGTGCTGCGATTCATGGGGTCACAAAGAGTCGGACACGACTGATTGACTGAACTGAACTGAACTGAAATATGTGTGTAAAAAGTTGTAAATATAGCTACTGAAAGTATAAGAAACTGTGTAGTTTCTAATGTGATAAGGAAATTAAAGATAAGAAAATTTGATCGAGAATTCTGTGGTGGTCCAGCAGTTAAGAATCTCCCTTGCAATGCAGGGAATGTGGAGTGGATCCCTGGTCAGGGAACTTCGATCACACACGCTGAGTGGCAGCTAAGCCCAAGTGCTCTGGAGCCTGCATGCCACAACTAGAGTGCAGTTGATATTGGCTGTGACATGCCTCCCTCAGGTTATTCTGTGTTTCCCATGTTAGCTGAGGGAGTCTTAGCAAGCAGTAGAATGGGCAAGACCCAGTGCACAAGTATCTTCAAGCCTCTGCCTGTGTCACACTTTTCTGTATCTCATTGGCCAGATATAACAAATCATGGCCAAGGCAAGTCTATGTGGGGGGGATTGTATATTGGCAAGAATACAGGGATAGGCATTCATTGAGGGCATGTTTCTATAGCAATCAACCAAAACTGTAAAGGAAACATAAAAATCAACCCTCCCTAAATATTATGTGGTAGTCCACATTGGATGCTGGAACAGAAGAAGGACATGGTGGAAAAACCGGTGAAATCTTAGTAAAGTCTGGAGTTTAGTTAATAATAATGTATCAACGTTAGTTTCTTATTTTGACAAATGTACTATGGTTTTGAACCCTTATATTAACATTAGGAAAATCTAGGCGAGATATATAGGGGAAACCTCTTTGCTATCTTTGCAAAGCTTTTCTGTAAATAAAAACTTATTCCCTGGCAATTCAGTAGTTAAGACTCCATGTTTCCAATGCAAGGGGCACAGGTTTGATCCCTGGTTGGGGAACTAAGATTCTACGTGCCACACATAGTGTGACCAAAAACAAATAAAAGAAGACTTATTGCAAAATTAAAATTTATTTAAAAAAAAAAAGAAACCACCCTCCAACACATTGAAGCACAACCCAGATAGTTTTATGGGTGTTTTTTGCCAAGTTATTCAAGAAACAGATATTCTTTTTTTATTTAGACTTTCAGAAAATGGAAAAAGAAGAGACATCTTGTAATTAACTTTATGAGGTTAGTGTAATCTTAATATGCAAGCTGGATAATGACAATATGAGAAAAGAAAATTATAGGCCAATCTCAGTTATGAAGAGAAAGGCAAAAATTATAAATCAGATATTAGCAAGCTGAATATTTATATATATATAAAAATATAAAATTGACCTAGCAGTTATAAAAAAACAGTTTAAAATGAGAAAATCCAAAGTAACTTACCAAATTAAGTGCTGCAAGGAGGTTAAACCAGTCAGTCCTATTGAAATCAACCCTGAATATTCACTGGAAAGACTGATGCTAAAGCTGAAAGTCCAATACTTCGGCCACCTGATGTGAAGAGCCGACTCATTGGAAAAGACCCTGATGCTGGGAAAGACTGAAGGCAGGAGAAGGGGACGACAGAGGACAATATGGCTGGATGGCATCACCGACTCAACAGACATGAGTTTGAGCAAGCTCCAGGAGATGGTGAAGGACAGGGAAGCCTGGCGTGCTGGCATCTCTGGGGTTGCAAAGAGTCAGACATGGCTGAGCGACTGGACAACAACAACAAAGAAGAAGAAAAGTCACATAATAATCTCAATAGATGCAAACAGAAAAAGCACTTGGTAAAAATTTAACTTCACTGATTATAAAAACTCTTGACCAATTCAGAATTGATGCAAACTTCCTGAACCTGATAAAGGCTGTCTAGCAAATACCAACAGCAAACAATATCCTTGGTGGCGAAATATTTGAGGCATTTCCTTTAAAATCATACATGGGAGAAATCTACCTGCTGTTGCTGATACCATTCAACTTTGTACTACATGTTTCAGCCAGCAGAGTGAGACAAAAAATAATAATACAATTTAATAATGGAAGAAAAAATTGCCGTTTTATGTGCAGATGACATGATTGTCTACAAAAACAATTCAAGGAAATCTACAGGTAAACTGTTTGAAGAAAGAGTTCAGTAAGATGCTGGATGTAAGGTCAATGTATAAAAATTCATGTACAAATGATGACATGTACAGTGTACAAACTGTTGTCTCCAATTGTCTCCAGGAGGAAAGATGGGAAACAGGATGGAATATAGGCTTTAGTTACACGTGTAAAATTTATTTCTTAAAGGACAGAAAGAGAAAGAAGGTCTGAAGCAAATAAAATCTTACTTGTTAAATCTGGATGCTAAATCTTACTTGTGATATATATTATATGGTTTTCTTTTTTAAAAGTTTCTGTATTTTACGTGATTTATGCAACAGATACGTGTCTTAGGAATTATAATTTAAAAATGAAAACTGAGCCTGGTGGTGACGCCAACACCATTTTGCTGCCTGTGTTCTGCTTGCCCATTCCTTGTCTTAAGCCCCATCTTGAATGTTGCATCTATAAATTCTTTGCTGTTTTAAAAATAGAGTTTGAGAGCTTCCCTGGTGGCAAAGTGGATAGGAATCCACCTGCCAATGCATGGAACATTGTACCCCTGGTCCAGGAAGACCCCACATGCCAGGAGCAGCTAAGCGCCTGCGCCGTGACTACCGCACCTGTGCTCTAGACCCCAAAAGCCGCAGCGCTGAGCGCGTGACTAGAGCTCTGTAGCGAGAGGAGCCACTGCAGTGAGAAGGCTCAGCACCACAAGGGAGTAGCCCCTGACCACAGTCAGAGAAAGCCCGAGTGCAGCAGCGAAGACCACAGCCGGAAAAAAGGAGTTTGGTGTACCATATTTTTTCTATACTTTCCCATGTGCTTGAAATGCTTCAAAATTAAAATGAATAAAGCAAAATGTGTCTGTTTACAGTCTTGAAAAGTGATTCTAAGAAAGAAAATTTAGAAAGAGTACCTTGGTGGAGAACTCTGATTTCTTCTCCTGTGTCCACTTCGCTGTTCATGCAACGGTATTTCCTGAGCGAGTGCGTCCCTGGTGCCAAGAACTGGGGACTCGGGCTCTTAGCGTCGTTGGGTGGCTGGCTGAGGCTGGGATCACGTGTGTGAGTTGCACTGGCATGGTGACTGGAGCACGGCTGCCACTCAGTGTATGGGGACCATTACTGTTATCGGGTCTTGAGAAATGGCACAGCTGCCAAGGCAAAAAAAAAATTCATCTGTCCCTCATTAATCCCAGCCTTGGCTTCATTGTGCCCAGTGCCTGCTCAAAACAAGTCATCACTAGTAGGGCTCTTGGTGGTGTAACTTGGGCACTGGAGGGCATGGAGGTTGCAGGGAGGCCTGTAGATTTCCTGAGCCAGAGAATGAAGGACGGAGCCCTGGTGGGGGTGTGATTGCTCCTACAGGAGACGCACAGTCTCCCTGGGCCTCTGCCCAGGCCAGGCCTGGCTTTAGCCCTTCCTGCCCGTGCCTTTCTGCGTCACCTTCAGCCACACAATCAAACATGTATAACAAAAGAAAATAAACAAGACATCCAACTTGGATAGCCTGGGTAGCATTTACTGTTTGCTGTTGCTAAGAATCTGTCTTTGAACTAAAAGGCACAGTGTGGGGGGCAGGGGTGGGGGTGGGGGTGCAGTGTGTCTGGCTTCACTATTCTAGAAGAAAAGAATCACCCAGGTCCCTGAAGACTCTGGAAGCCCTTGCGTGCTAAAACGGCTTGGGGAATGTGTAGGTGCTTGGGAGTCCCGTCTGGTGACTGTGAGCATGGCGGCTTAGGCGCCAGGTATGGGGCATGTCTCGGAGGATTGGGGAGCCCCTCCCAGGGCCCAACACCCACTGCATGTGGCAGATGCCCTGGCACTGGACTCTGCTGGTTGGAAGATGGAGGCTTTAAAACTCCACTAGACTCTGAGGCCAGCCAGTTTCCTTCTTGTCTGGAGCTGGGGAAGACCTGGGTCCAAGCACGTCCACTGTCTCTTATACACATCTGAAGCACAACCCAGATAGTTTTATGGGTGTTTTTTGCCAAGTTATTCAAGAAACAGATATTCTTTTTTTATTTAGACTTTCAGAAAATGGAAAAAGAAGAGACATCTTGTAATTAACTTTATGAGGTTAGTGTAATCTTAATATGCAAGCTGGATAATGACAATATGAGAAAAGAAAATTATAGGCCAATCTCAGTTATGAAGAGAAAGGCAAAAATTATAAATCAGATATTAGCAAGCTGAATATTTATATATATATAAAAATATAAAATTGACCTAGCAGTTATAAAAAAACAGTTTAAAATGAGAAAATCCAAAGTAACTTACCAAATTAAGTGCTGCAAGGAGGTTAAACCAGTCAGTCCTATTGAAATCAACCCTGAATATTCACTGGAAAGACTGATGCTAAAGCTGAAAGTCCAATACTTCGGCCACCTGATGTGAAGAGCCGACTCATTGGAAAAGACCCTGATGCTGGGAAAGACTGAAGGCAGGAGAAGGGGACGACAGAGGACAATATGGCTGGATGGCATCACCGACTCAACAGACATGAGTTTGAGCAAGCTCCAGGAGATGGTGAAGGACAGGGAAGCCTGGCGTGCTGGCATCTCTGGGGTTGCAAAGAGTCAGACATGGCTGAGCGACTGGACAACAACAACAAAGAAGAAGAAAAGTCACATAATAATCTCAATAGATGCAAACAGAAAAAGCACTTGGTAAAAATTTAACTTCACTGATTATAAAAACTCTTGACCAATTCAGAATTGATGCAAACTTCCTGAACCTGATAAAGGCTGTCTAGCAAATACCAACAGCAAACAATATCCTTGGTGGCGAAATATTTGAGGCATTTCCTTTAAAATCATACATGGGAGAAATCTACCTGCTGTTGCTGATACCATTCAACTTTGTACTACATGTTTCAGCCAGCAGAGTGAGACAAAAAATAATAATACAATTTAATAATGGAAGAAAAAATTGCCGTTTTATGTGCAGATGACATGATTGTCTACAAAAACAATTCAAGGAAATCTACAGGTAAACTGTTTGAAGAAAGAGTTCAGTAAGATGCTGGATGTAAGGTCAATGTATAAAAATTCATGTACAAATGATGACATGTACAGTGTACAAACTGTTGTCTCCAATTGTCTCCAGGAGGAAAGATGGGAAACAGGATGGAATATAGGCTTTAGTTACACGTGTAAAATTTATTTCTTAAAGGACAGAAAGAGAAAGAAGGTCTGAAGCAAATAAAATCTTACTTGTTAAATCTGGATGCTAAATCTTACTTGTGATATATATTATATGGTTTTCTTTTTTAAAAGTTTCTGTATTTTACGTGATTTATGCAACAGATACGTGTCTTAGGAATTATAATTTAAAAATGAAAACTGAGCCTGGTGGTGACGCCAACACCATTTTGCTGCCTGTGTTCTGCTTGCCCATTCCTTGTCTTAAGCCCCATCTTGAATGTTGCATCTATAAATTCTTTGCTGTTTTAAAAATAGAGTTTGAGAGCTTCCCTGGTGGCAAAGTGGATAGGAATCCACCTGCCAATGCATGGAACATTGTACCCCTGGTCCAGGAAGACCCCACATGCCAGGAGCAGCTAAGCGCCTGCGCCGTGACTACCGCACCTGTGCTCTAGACCCCAAAAGCCGCAGCGCTGAGCGCGTGACTAGAGCTCTGTAGCGAGAGGAGCCACTGCAGTGAGAAGGCTCAGCACCACAAGGGAGTAGCCCCTGACCACAGTCAGAGAAAGCCCGAGTGCAGCAGCGAAGACCACAGCCGGAAAAAAGGAGTTTGGTGTACCATATTTTTTCTATACTTTCCCATGTGCTTGAAATGCTTCAAAATTAAAATGAATAAAGCAAAATGTGTCTGTTTACAGTCTTGAAAAGTGATTCTAAGAAAGAAAATTTAGAAAGAGTACCTTGGTGGAGAACTCTGATTTCTTCTCCTGTGTCCACTTCGCTGTTCATGCAACGGTATTTCCTGAGCGAGTGCGTCCCTGGTGCCAAGAACTGGGGACTCGGGCTCTTAGCGTCGTTGGGTGGCTGGCTGAGGCTGGGATCACGTGTGTGAGTTGCACTGGCATGGTGACTGGAGCACGGCTGCCACTCAGTGTATGGGGACCATTACTGTTATCGGGTCTTGAGAAATGGCACAGCTGCCAAGGCAAAAAAAAAATTCATCTGTCCCTCATTAATCCCAGCCTTGGCTTCATTGTGCCCAGTGCCTGCTCAAAACAAGTCATCACTAGTAGGGCTCTTGGTGGTGTAACTTGGGCACTGGAGGGCATGGAGGTTGCAGGGAGGCCTGTAGATTTCCTGAGCCAGAGAATGAAGGACGGAGCCCTGGTGGGGGTGTGATTGCTCCTACAGGAGACGCACAGTCTCCCTGGGCCTCTGCCCAGGCCAGGCCTGGCTTTAGCCCTTCCTGCCCGTGCCTTTCTGCGTCACCTTCAGCCACACAATCAAACATGTATAACAAAAGAAAATAAACAAGACATCCAACTTGGATAGCCTGGGTAGCATTTACTGTTTGCTGTTGCTAAGAATCTGTCTTTGAACTAAAAGGCACAGTGTGGGGGGCAGGGGTGGGGGTGGGGGTGCAGTGTGTCTGGCTTCACTATTCTAGAAGAAAAGAATCACCCAGGTCCCTGAAGACTCTGGAAGCCCTTGCGTGCTAAAACGGCTTGGGGAATGTGTAGGTGCTTGGGAGTCCCGTCTGGTGACTGTGAGCATGGCGGCTTAGGCGCCAGGTATGGGGCATGTCTCGGAGGATTGGGGAGCCCCTCCCAGGGCCCAACACCCACTGCATGTGGCAGATGCCCTGGCACTGGACTCTGCTGGTTGGAAGATGGAGGCTTTAAAACTCCACTAGACTCTGAGGCCAGCCAGTTTCCTTCTTGTCTGGAGCTGGGGAAGACCTGGGTCCAAGCACGTCCAAGCCTTCTCCTTGGCCTTGCCCCGCTGAAACTGGGCCTTAGCTTTGTGGACTGGGAGCTTGTGAGCTTCCCTCCCGCTGGCTGGTGGGGAGGGAAGCTGTAGGAGAGCCGGTCTGCTGCTCCTGCCAGGACCTTTCTTTCTTTCCCCGTCGCCCCGAGCCCAGAACTCTCTAGCTCCCTGCCAGCGCTGCAGCCTCACAGGCTGGCAAAGCCTGCTCGGACGAAGACTCGCAATTTGTGAGTCATGACTTGTCTCCGACCAGGGACCACGGGCCATGCTGAGTCACTTGGGCTTGTCTGTTCTGAGAAGTGCTGGGAGGGCCAGCCTTGCAGGCACTGGGGGGAATAGTGGAGCCTACCCTTGACTGCTGGGTGGCCTGGCCTCAGGTCAGGGGCATCAGAGCCGATGCACTGGGGTCACATCTCCCTGGAGAGAGGCTTTTTGAGAGGCCTTTGGAGCCCAGGTTGGTGTTGCTTTGTCGGGGCCTCTGCCTCAGGAAGCCCTACATGCTCAGGTCCCCGCAGTCCCTGGGACTCTGCTCCCCATCAGCTCTGACGGGGACACACCTCGTGTGACTGAGGCTGGTGCAGTGGGCAGTCTGCCCAAGGTCTCTCAGGAAGTCTTAAGAGGAAAGGCTTCCTTGGTGGCTCAGATGGTAAAGAATGTGTCTGCAGTGCAGGAAACCTGGGTTCGATCCCCTGGAGAAGGGAATGGCTACCCACTTCTCCATTGCCTGGAGAATTCTATGGACAGAGGAGTCTGGTGGGCTACAGTCCATGAGGTCGCAAAGAGGCAGGCACGGACACGACTGAGCCGCTTACACTCCGCTCAGCCAGGGAGGGCCAGGCTGCCTTCCTGCACTACTTACTTAGAAAACAAGGACAGAGGCGACAATAGTGAGGAGCACCTTTTGTCTTTTTTTTCCTGCTCATTAGATTGGCAAAAAATTGAAAGGACTAATAATGCCCGGTGTTGAAGAGAATACAGGGAAACTGGTACTATACTATGAATACGGCAGGGAGCAAGGGGCCCAGCCTGCTCCTGACAGGCCAGCTGGCAGGATCTATTAATATTTAGATCCTGCACACTTCTAAGGACATTTCATTAAAAAACTTACACAGTGATACAAAAACATCTTGCAATTCCAAGTATATTACAAGGGTAGATAACACAGAAAGTTATGTTCACATCCCTGCTGCTTAGTTTGCAATTGTTTAAAAAAAAAATAGCAAGAGCCTTAATGCCTATCAATAGGGTGAAATAAACTAGACTCTGTACTATTGAATTTTCATGGCTGTTAAAAAAAATGAGGTAGATCTGTGTGTACCAACTGCTATGAAAGGATGTTTGTGATACAAAAGTGAAAACAAGTCACAAAGTGAAAACAAGTCACAGAACCATGTGTTTAATATGATCTCATTAAACAAACAGCCACGTGTGTGTGTGCACGCACGTGTGCGTGCACATACATAGGTACAGAGGGAAAGGTCTGGAAGAAGATCAGTGGTGGTTTTCTCTGGGAGGGGGCTGATAATTGAGATAAAAGACTTTCACTTTTTCATCTATATATTGCTATATTGTGTGATTTTTTTTTTTTTTTACTGGTGTGCCTTTACTTTCAAGAAAAAAGAAAAAACAATTTAAAAAATAAGCAATTGTCCTTATGTGTCATGAGGACTTGAATGAGCATGTGTGTATATACATGTGCATGCATGTGAGATGGGGGAGAGATTTCTCCTGTCTCTCCCAGGACTGAAAGCTCTTCCCAGGCAGGCTCTGTCTTCCCTCTGGTCAAATCACCCAGTAGGTGCCACAGCTGGGTGTAACTCCCATTCCTAAACAACTTCCCATGTCTACCCTCCCAGCCTCCATGTGACTCCCCGACCTGCTGTCCCAAAGCCCCCTGCCCATCTCCTCTGTGGCCTCTTCACACTGGTTTTCCACCAGCCCCAGACCACATGCAGTTGCTCTGTGGATCCCTCCACCACAGGGTCCTACCCCTCTTTGCTCTTCATTTATATGCACACAAGAGGGGCTTAATAAATGTTCAGTCAGTGACCTAAGAATGAATAATAAAGAACCATGAGTGGGACGGTGGACGGAAAGAGACCTCTGAGATCAGCCAGCCCACTTTTCTACCCAAACACCCAGATGCCCTTGGCTTGACACCTCTGGTGATGGGGTGGCCACGCCCACCCAAGGCAGCTCACCCCCTCTTCCTGTACTGAGTGAGTGGTTTCTTTGGGTTAATCAGGAACAGGAGCTGTGGCTGAGCATTTCCAGGTAGATTTAAAGCCCATGGTCAGTTCAGCCAGCAGTTTAGAAGTTGATCTGGCGTGAGATGAAATCCCTCCATGTCTCCAGCCAGGAGAGACCATAGCTGCTGCAGGTGACACCTCATCCAGTTTCAGCAGGTCAACCCCACCCTAACCACCACGTTTGCAGAGTAGATTAAGCATTAAAAACAAACTAATTAGTACTTCAGGGTAGCTTCATTCAGAAAATTACTGCACCAAGGAGGTGTCTCATTTAGAACCGACTTAATTAAAAGACACTTGGTAAATTCCTGTAACAGATGAAGACAGCACTTTCCAGAAATGCCATAATCGAAATGTTTTTACTGCATATATCAAATGGTTATTAAATCTTTAATATCCTAATTCCTTAAGAATGCCGTTGTCAGTGACAAACAGCAACCCTGGCAACAAAGGAGCCCATTGTTCCCTCTCTTGGCTCTGTGAACCTCAGGAAGTCATTCCTACTCTGGTGGACTCCGATCTGTACATTCTTAATTGCCTGTGAATACATGCCAGCTCCGGGAGGAATCCATCATAAAGACTGTTAATGGGAAGAAGACCGATTCTGACTGGTTGAATTCTGGTTTAGGGAAAAAAAGGATGGCAGGGGTTGGTTGAATACCTGCCACGTGTGTGGGCTGTGGTCTGGAGGGAGCACAGAGAAGCTGAGTGAGTTGTCCAAGTTGCCCAGCAAGCTGGAGGTTGGAAAGAAGGCCTTGCCCATCAGTGTGTGATGGCCAGGCTTGGCTCCTGCCCCAGATGCGGCCTGAGGCAGGCAGGATGAAGTGAGCAACTGCTCTGTGCCCCCCACCCTCATGAGGGCTTCCTTCCAGTCTAGTTCTCCTGGGACCCAGCACTTCTCCCTGAAGGATGGGGGCCAGGCCTTCCCTCAGGACACCTGGCCCTGGCGTGGCTCAGGGGAAAGTGAAATCGAAGTTGCTCAGTCGTGTCCGACTCTTTGCAACCCCGTGGACTGTGGCCTACCAGGCTTCTCTGTCCATGGGATTTTCCAGGCAATAGTACTGGAGTGGATTGCCATTTCCTTCTCCAGGGGATCTTCCCGACCCAGGGATCGATCCCGCATTGTAAACAGATGCTTTACCGTTTGAGCCACCAGGGAAGTCGGCAAATGGTGGAGGGTTGGGCAGTGGGTCCATTGACCCAGGGAAGTTGACAAAATGCAGAATCTCCCAGGCTTTGGGAGGCAAGGGGACTGAGGAAGCTTGTGAACAGAGTGGGGGCCCTCTCAGAATAAACAGAAAGTCACCTTTTTGCTGACTTGCTGGGGGGCTGGTAAGTGGCATGACCATGCCTCCCTTCTGTTTCCTCACCTACAAAAGAGGTGGAAGCACCATGACAGCCTGGTTTGGAGACAGTGTGGTCTGAATTTGAATCTTGCTTAGTTGTGTATTTTGGTATTTGGAGCCTCTGTTCTCTAACCTTGCAAAATGGGGAACGTGTCCCCAGGTCAGGCAGGTGAGTCAGCACGAGCACATTTGAGGATACTGGGCAGGGCTCAATACATTTATTGGTTTTGATTGTTTCCTACCTCTTTGGGCTTCCTTGGTGGTTCAGAAGGTAAAGAATCCACCCACAATGTGCAAGACTTGGGTTTGATCCCTGGGTTGGGAAGATCCCCCAGAGAAGGAAATGGCAACCCTCTCCAGTCTTCTTGCCTGGAGAATCCTGTGGACGGGGGAGGCTGGTGGGCTACAGTCCATGGGGTTGCAAAGAGTCGGACACGACTGAGGGGCTAACACACACACACACTCACCCCTTCAGCTGGGTTTGCAGGAAGAGGAAAGGGAGATGGTGTGTTGGTACCACATCCAGATGGCGAGCAGGGGGTCCTGGCTGACTTACTCACCAAGGCTCTGACAACAATCAGGCCCTCAAGATGCAGCTGAGGAGGGTTGGTTATTGGTCACCCAGACCTGTTCAAGCACCCCAGGGTGTCTTTCCTCTCACCCCAGTAGATGGACCTTACAGTGGGTAGTGCAAGGGCTGCCTGCAGACTCTGAGAATAGACTCAGAGTGGAGTGCTCCCTGGGAACCATTGGAATCAGCTAGCCAACAACCTCCTCAGATGGATGGGGGTACTAGGCACAGAGAAGGTATTTCAGGTTCCCATCCGGACAGCCATGGCTGAGGTCCCTGGTCTTCCAGACACCCCCTACCCTGTCCTTAATGGTTCTTTATTCTTTAAAATTTTATTTTTTTAAATAGCTTTATTTTATTTTTCTTAATTTTTATTTTTTATTGAAGTATCATTGCTGTACAATATTCTGTAAGTTACAAGTATACAATTACAATGATTCACAATTTTAAAAAAGATTTATTTATTTGGCTGTGTTGGGTCTTAGTTGCAGCACCCAGGATCCTTGTTGCATCTTGCAGGATCTCTTGTTGTGGCGCTCAGGCCTAGTTGCTTCAGGGCATGGTGTATCTTAGTTCCCCGACCAGGTATTGAACCCCTGTCCCTTGTATTGGTAGGCATATTCCTAACCATTGGACCACCAGAGAAGTCCCCACAGTGGTTCACAATTTTTAAAGGTAGTACTGTAGCAGGAAGGGGGACCCCTTGTGGGACCTGAAACTTGGCTCTTGTCTAACCCTCGGAAATGAATTGTCTGAGGAGACACATGTGCTAACAAAGCAAGAGATTTTGTTGGGAAAGGGCACCCGGGTGGAGAGCAGTAGGTAAGGGAACCCAGGAGAACTGCTCTGCCGCGCGGCTCACAGTCTCGGGTTTTATGGTGATGGGATTAGCTTCCGGGTTGTCTTTAGCCAATCATTCTGACTCAGAGCCCTTCCTGCTGGCGCACGCCTTGTTCAGCCAAGATGGATGCCAGAGAGAAGGATTCTGGGAGGTGGTCGGACATGTGGTGTCTTCTTTTGACCTTTCCCGAACTCTTCTGGTTGGTGGAGGCTTATTAGTTCCGTGTTCCTTACCAGAACCTCCTGTTGGAAAACAGCTTATGCAGATGGTTACTATGGTGCCTGGCCAGGGTGGATGGTTTCAATCAGAGTACTTCCCCTAACAGTACTCCTTTTATAAAGTATTGGCTGCATTTCCCCATGTGGTACAATATAACCTTGTAGTTTTGTTATTTTTATTGGAGTATAGTTGCTTTCCCAGTGGCTTTTGTGGGGGAGGCAGCGAGGTCTTTATCCACCTGGGTCATTGCCCATCATCCTGCTCTGACTCCTACCACCCATTCACCCAAGGCCCGTTCACTGAGCCCAGCAACACCCTCATCCCCAATTTGACGTATTAATATTCCATTTGAACAATTTTTTGCATCCTGTAGTTTTTCAAGGAGTTTCTTAAGCCAGTTCTTATTTACAACAGTTCTGCGTTAATGCGGGTCAACCGGTGAACTTGAGAAGCTTCTAAGAAGAAATGGACGAGACCTTCTCTGTCCTGTCTTGATTTGCTGAGGGAAGTTGTGTGAATGGTCAAATTGGTACCCAGGGAGGAAGAAGAAAAAATGTCCCCCTTCCTGCAAAACCCAGGATAAATTACAATAATATAAGTAGTGAGGATAAAAGAATTCTATTTCTTGGAGTAAGCGTTTTCTTGTTCCTAGTTGTAGTCCCTAGTTGTAGGGACCCCCATTTTCACCTTCTCATACAGTACTGATTCATAAGAAATAGTGTAACCTTTACAAACATTTCATCTGAATGAGATATTTATTTGCAATGGTGTTTGAGTACTGTATTTTTTTCCTGTGTATTACGTTAGTGTCATAATATTGTCTTTATTTTAAGATAACATGCATGCTCTCCTGCCAAGGAACCTTTACACAGATGCAAACAAACAAAAATTCCTTCATATTCTGAGAAAATGAGGCACAGCATGGAAAAGGAGCAGAAAGGAGAAATCAGTCTCAACTTGGGTCACAGACATATGGCAGAAATGACTGTAAAATCAGTGTGCAAAGAAACAGTGGGCCTGGGTGAAGGGTCATGTTGGTAGGACCACTAAACAAAGAATAATCAAAAGATAAGGGGAAAAAAATAGAAGGAATTGGAAGACCTTGGGAGAAAGTCATTCATGTGTAGAAAAAGGGGCACTCCTTCCCCTGTAATTAGGAGAACACCAAGAATTTCTCACTCTCCTTATTCTCCATTCCCTTTCATCTCTCCCCCCTGCCCAGAGGAGGGGGCGTTTCTGGGGGGACTTGGAAATGTAAATGGCCTTTTCTCTAGCACATTCTCCAAAGGATTCACTGAAGAACTAAAGGGCTAAATAATTTAAAAGCAAACTGCACAACCAGTAGAAAATAGAATTATTAACATTCTGAAAAGGGAAGATGTTTCAAAGATGGAAACAGTGGATAAAAATGTAGACCAGTAGGTGGTGGATTGACTAGGTCTGAATTTCCATATGTAAACCAAAACCAAAACAAAACATAATTGAAGGGAAAACATGCCCGAAAGCTTTAAAAATGCACCATTTGAACCAGTAATTCAATTTCTGGGGAGTCTTTGCTAATGAATAGATATTACACATGGAATTTGGTTATGTATAAAGTTGTTTACTGTAGAATTATTTATGAAAGCAGGGAAAAAAAAACAGAAAATAACCTGAATATGCTGTGACTGAGGAATAGTGCAGCCCATTGAAAAGAATATTGTGAAGTCATTTTAAAGGTTCTTTGCAAAAATGTTCACCAAGAGGCAATGATACAATGCGTTAGCAACACAGGTTCGGGTCGACTGGACCTGGGTGAGAAGTCAGGTGCTACTTGTGTAACCTTGGGACTTAATCTCTCTCCCTAAGCTTTAGTTTATACATCTGTAAAATGGAGGATAATAATAGTACCTACCTTAAGGGTTTATTGTGTCACACGAAACAATGTTGATAAAGTACTCAGCTCAAAGTAAGCCCTCAACTGTCACGTATTATGATTATTATTACTTTTGTATAACATAGAAAAATGATCTCTGTTCATTCACCTTAATTCAGCAAATATTTATTGAGGTCCTATTTGTGCCAAATACTGTGCTACATACTGGAGCTATAGCAGTAAGTAAATTAATGCTAAGTGAAGAGAAATCAGAAGGAAGGCCTGCAGCATGAATACAGACATGTGAAAAAATAGAAGATGCCCGGGAGGAAAAAAAAGATGAAAGAAAAGTAAACCAAGGTGTTAGCTGTAATTTCTTTGGATAGTGAAGCCATTTGGCGGTCTGTCCTTACTACCCATTTTTCTTTAATGAGTATGAATTTCTCTTATGAGTAGTGACAAAGTTCCTATATTTTAAAAAAGTCAGAGAAAAATGCTGGAGCACACGGATTAGCCTTTTAAGGGCCAGGATCACAACATGAACTAAGGAAATATTCAGTACTTTTGGTCACAAGACAGTGAGGAGGCAGCCTCAGGGGGGCGGCCTGGGAGGTCCCGAAGTCTTTCAGTCATGGAGTTCCCTGCTGCGGGGCTGAATGAGGACCTTGTGGCCTGGAGATGGGCAGGAGAGCATCTTTTCTTTCTCCAATAGGAGTGGTCCTTGGAGGCCTGGCTCCACTCCCTGCCCTGGAAGCCTTCCCAGTCCCCTGGGAACCTCCCCTTACCCCATCCTAAACTTCTGTTTGGAGAGCACTTGGCAGCTCCTCTGATGTCACCTCTCCCTTCCAGCTGTGGGACACTTACCGAATCTCTGGTGCCTCTGTGTGGGCAACCCCCCCCCAACACAATGGCGGACCCCATGGACTGCTTTTCTGAGTCTGCAGTGAGGAAACATCCAGCTCTATGAATCAGGGTTTCTTCCCTGCACCAGCAGGTGGCTTTTCAGGCAGAAAGCATCCCTTTGTTCCCTTTCTGAGTCCCAGTTAGGTATCAAAGGCTTCCTTCCGTGGGGAGAAGCAGAGAAGGTGGCCACCCCACTGCTCTGGGGAGGGGCAGGAGAAGGGCCCAGGGATCAAGGGCACGGATTCGGATTCGGTTGCCAGCCCTGCTGGGTGCCCGTGTGCCTCCTTCCCTCTCCTGGCCCTCACTTCACGCATTTCTAAACGGGATGAGTTGGGGGTGGGGCAGCTGGGATCACTACCAGGACTGGGACAATTCAGTCAGGATGCAGGCTCATTGCAAAGTCAACAAGCCTTCGTGGTGGCTCTCGTCATCACCCCACTTCACAGATGGGAAGACTGAGGTGCTGAGACATTAAGCTACATGTCCAAGGGCACCCTGTTAGTAGGTGGTGGAACTGGCATGAAAAGCAAACCAGGTGTGATGGACCAGTCAGCACAGCATATTTAAAGAGACTTAGCTTAGGTTTGGGGGGCCAGCTTCTTTTACCCCTGTCCTGAGGTGCTGCCCCAAAGGACATAGAGCTGGGGCCCCGCAGCCTGAGTTCTGACCTTCACCAAACCCTTCAGACCTTGGGTAGATCTTTTCATTTCTGAGTGTTTACCCCCTGCCTAAAATTTCTGGGTCCTAGTCTCCAGAACCTGTGACTACGTTCCTTTACGTGGCAAACGGGACTTGGCACAGATGTGCTGAGTTAAAGATCTTGACATGGGCCTGGATATCCCAGTGGGGCCAAAGGAGTCAGAAGGTTTCTTCAAAGCAGAAGCTGGGAGAGTCTGTGGGAAGAGGGGACACACCCGAGCAGAGATGAGGGAGGTTAAGAGCCGCAATGCCCCATGTGCTGGATGAGAAAGCTGGCTGCTTCTAGAAGCTGAAGAAGGCAAGGAAATGATTCTTTCCTAGAGCCTCCTGAAGGAATGCAGGCATATTGACACACTGATGTGCCGACTTCTGACCTCCAGGGCTGTAAGATAACAATATGTGTGTTGTTTTGAGTCATTAAGGTTGTGGTAATTTGTTACAGTGGCAACAGGAAACAGATACACGGGGCTTCAGCTGTGCCCCTGTAAACAAGCCTCAGAGTGGCCGGGGGGCCAACACACTGCCCGTCCTCCACAGGCAGCCCAGTCTCAGCCAGTGGGGCCTGGAGTTATTTGGGCTGATCTTGTGGGTCTTCTTTGGGCTTCTTGATCCCTGGCTGCATTTCCTCATGGAAGGACCTGTTTCTTTGCCTCTTGTTCCCACTGAGGGGTGCCCTGTGATGAGGGCAGGGAGGGAAAGAGCGAGAGAGGCTTTGCAGGGCGGGCCTTGTGGGGGGTTGCTGGGCCCTTGCCTTGAGACCAGCCCCTCAGAGGTCAACACTGCTCGCTGGCTCCCACGTATAATTAGAGCCCTTGCTCTGGCCTCTCTCCGACGGGCCTGGGTTGAGGGCGCCTGTAAAGAGGGCTCTGCTCTCCATCTGGCCCGGTTCTCTATCGTGTTCCCAGCACGGACATGGCGACGCTCACAGAGCAGGTGGTCAACAGTTGTTTGTTGAATGAGTGATACAGTGACACAGACATACAGCTCAGCAAACCACACCGTCATCTCTGTACCTGGACACACACTAGGTACCTACATACAAGTGAGCACACAAGCACACCCAGGGAGGAATGTGCACACATACGCACATATAGGAATGTGTACACATGCACTGTAATTCAGCAAATATTTATTGAGGTCCTATTGTGCCGAATAGTGCACTATACACTGGAGCTATAGCAGTAAATAAATTAATGCTAAATAAAGAGAAATAAGAAGGTAGGCATGCAGCATGAACACAGACATGTTAAAACATAAAAGATGCTCAGGAGGAAAAAGAAGATGAGAGAAAAATAAAGGTGCTGTCTGTAATTTCTTTGGATGGTGAGGCCATTGGGTGGTCTATCCTTACTACCCATATGCACACACACACATGTTGTTGAAATTCACACGTGTTGTTGAACTCCTCTACTTAAGGAAGAGGAACCTCTGTTTTGTGGAGACAGTTAGGATGCCAGCTAGCTTAGTGGGGCCTTGGAAGTTTTCATGAATCTGCTTGTTGGGCCCAGCAGCTGAGGAGGACTAGGCAGGAAGGAGGGGGAAGATTTCCCATTGATAGTTGGTGGGTAGCCAGATGCTGGCTGCCGTTGGTGGGTACACACACCTGCACACCACGGGAGCTAGAGCTGGGCGTGGGGAGGGACCGGGACCCCCACAGATGTCTGAGTCCACCTCCCTCCAAGGGAGGATGAGCCCCTACAAGTTAGGCCTTGAGTCATAACCCACCTGGGATCCTGGAGAAAGCCCAACAGTAGGGCCTTCTCAATGCTGATCTGATCTTTTAAGAGACAGGACAGGGAGGCAGGGTACTGAGCAGAAAAGAGCCTGCTTGGGATGGGGGAAGGCTGACTTTGAGTCCAGGCTCTCACTGACCAGCTGGGTGACCTTGGGCTGGTTGATGAGTGTCAGCTTCCTTATCTGTGAAATAGGCTGATGAAGGCACCAACTTGTCAAGGGTGGAGGGAGGATTAAGAATCAGGTGCTTAAGTTGTTGCCGCCAAAGAACCAAAAAATGGTCATAGCTTAAGAAAATCGAGGCACTCCGTACAAAGTCTACTCAAGCCATCCTAGACCCAAATGACGGGGGAGGAGATAAGGAATCCCCACAGCCTAGAATCCTGTTCCAGGCAGGTTGAATCCTGGGAGGAGTATAACCCACGCTGAATGGGTGCTGACTTGCTGTGTGACCTTTAGTAAATTGTTTTGCCTCTCTGAATCCCAGCTGTCCCATTTGAGTTCATGAAGCTCAAATGAGACTGTGTATTTGAAACTTTTAGGATAAGTGAGGAATTCTCACTCAGCTGGGAGCATCTCTGGCCATCCTTGGATATTCATTATTTTTTAAAAATTATTTTTAAAAAGTCTATTGAATTTGTTACAATACTGTTTCTGTTTTATGTTTTGATTTTTTGGCCATGAAACATGTGGAATCTTAGCTCCCCGACTGACCAAGGATCGAACCCAAACCCCCTACCTTGGAAGGTAAAATCTTTAACCACTGGATTGCCCAGGAAGTCCTGGACTTGCATTACTGATGATACCACTCTGCCTGGCCAGCTGACCCTTAGTCGCTGACCACAGTCCTCCTGCTGCCTCTCACAGCAGGCTCACGGTTGTTCACTGAGGCCGTTGACAGGATCCCAGAGCACCAGCTGGGTCTCTGCAGGCCTGGCTTCAGTTGCTCCTGTTTCCTCATCTAAACTCAGGACACGACCCAGGCAGCGCCTTCAGCCAGCATGGCTCCCGGAGCCCACATGTCCTGGATGTCAAGATGGGGAGTCCCCAGTCTCTTGGAACATCCTGGATTCTGCCCTCTGTGAGCTCCCTCCTGGAGGTGGAAATACGGGGGAAATACAAGTCCTATAGGCAGATGGATCAGAGCCTGGCCAGGCCCTCCCTGTTGGCACCAGTGCTGAGGGGTCTCACCTGCTGACCCGGTGCTCCTATGAGGCTGGGCTCCGGGCTCGTTCACCTTCCTGGTTCCTCAGTGTGGCCTGTGGGTCTGTGGGCTGCTGAAACGGGAGTGGGTTGTTGGGTCGAGTCACTGACCCGGTGTCCATTGCTGCGCCCCGTCTTCTCACCAGTCCTTGCTAAGCGAGGAGGCCCAACCCCCCAGGGCCTGGTCCCCTGCCAAGTCCGCACGCCCCAGGGTGATCGGGAGGGGTGGCTGCAGCCTTGCGCCGCGGTGATGGCTGTCCGACCTGGGTCAATGGGGCCGGGTCGGTGGGTAGCCTTGTCTCCGAGCCTGCCACGCCCTCCCTTGACTCATTCGGAGGCAGCACTTCCAGGAGGGTTTTGGCCTCTGAATTCACCTTTGGTTTGGTTTCTGCTCGGGCAGCTCAGAGCAGTTTTGTTTTTAAGTGCAAACCCACAGAACTGCTTTCCCCTTTCTCTGATCCCCCAAAACAAACAAAGGATGTTGGTCTGCATTTTGGTTTGTTTTGAAGCTGAGGGAAATGGGTCACCTCAGGAGCTTCGAGGGTGGCCAGGCCGGTCAGGGAAGCGTGAGAGTGTCTGGTGAGGGCTGGGTGGGGGCCCCGGGTGGCGCCTCCCTCCCTCCCAGGGCGGGCTGGCCAGCCCACCCCGTGTGGGCCCTGCTTCCATGGGGTTTCCAATCACCAACAGGGATGCTTGGAGCTGGGGACTCCTCGTGGGGCGGGAGGCCTGGGTCTGAGGCATGCCCCTGAAGCCCCTTGCTGTGTGATGTTAGGCAAGGCCTGCCCCTCTGTGAACTTTCACATCCTCCCTGGTGAAACTGGAATTGGCTCCACGTTGCACTCTGGGGAAGTAAGGGTAATTCAGAGAGGAATGCCTTCCTGGAGTCCCCTCCTTATTATTTTTGGAGTAGGCACTATTGGGTAACTGGGCTTTTCTCTAAAGGGCATTTGGAGGTGAACTGGTGACTTCTCTTAAGGCATGAGCACTGTCTGCTTAGAGGGTCCTCTCTTGGTCATCAAAAGGGGAGGTAACTTTCTTGTGGACCCCGGGAACTAAGGCCCCTCACCTGGCCCCAGAGGGACCTATTTTTGTGTTCCTGGAGCTCCCTACACGGGGGGTAAGCTGGCACCCTTTGTTTTCTTAGTTGACCAGATCACAGGTGTGGGGGAATTTGCTTCGTATGTGTGTGACAGGGGTGCTCTTTTCGGGATCCCCTGCAGCCCACTAAGGTCCACATGGGCTCCAACCAGAAGCAATCTGAAAATTTTGGGGAAATGTCTCTGGGCAGATACCCCACACTCTTAGGGTGAAAAAAACCCCAAAACATCTCTAGTGGCTGGAGGCTTGGAGAAGGCAATGGCAGCCCACTCCAGTATTCTTGCCTGGAAAATCCCATGGATGGAGGAGCTCGTTGGGCTGCAGTCCATGGGGTCGCTAGGAGTTGGACACAACTGGGCGACTTCACTTTCACTTTTCACTTTCATGCATTGGAGAAGGAAATGACAACCACTCTAGTGTTCTTGCCTGGAGCATCCTAGGGACGGGGGAGCCTGGTGGGCTGCAGTCTATGGGGTCGCACAGAGTCAGACACGACTGAAGCGACTTAGCAGCAGCAGCAGCAGTGGCTGGAGGCTAGTACCTTAATCGCTAGGACTTTGTCTCTTCCCTGCGACCCAGCAGCCCCTTTCGGCCTGATTCTATCGCCATCTGGTGGCCAATTCTCTAATAGCAACTGCATCTCCGCCAGGCTGTAGAAGGTTCTCAGCCCTGGCTGCGTAGTGGAGTCACCAGAGAGAGCTTTTCAAAGTACTGGCCACCCCAGACCAATTAAATCNGTGGGCTGCAGTCTATGGGGTCGCACAGAGTCAGACACGACTGAAGCGACTTAGCAGCAGCAGCAGCAGTGGCTGGAGGCTAGTACCTTAATCGCTAGGACTTTGTCTCTTCCCTGCGACCCAGCAGCCCCTTTCGGCCTGATTCTATCGCCATCTGGTGGCCAATTCTCTAATAGCAACTGCATCTCCGCCAGGCTGTAGAAGGTTCTCAGCCCTGGCTGCGTAGTGGAGTCACCAGAGAGAGCTTTTCAAAGTACTGGCCACCCCAGACCAATTAAATCGTCATATCTGGGGGTTGGGGCTGGCACTAGGGTTCAGTAGGGCTCTCTAGGTGACACCAGTGTGTCGCTGAGGTTGGATATCACTGTAGCACCAATAGTTTGTTTCCCTGGTCCTCAGCCCATCAGCTGGGAAGGGTGTGGGAAGAAATTCCAGACACTTTCTGAAGATCATGCTTCACTTCCCTTGTGTGGCTTGCTCCAGTGCTCTGAATATTCAGAGGCAGGCAGATCAGTGAGTCATGACCAGGACCATGGAAAAGGCGGCAAGTGAAGGTGTCTGCGACTGAGCCTTTACATCAGTGTCTGTTGACATTTTGCTGAGGGCACAGGTTTTCTATGGGCATTTGTTCATTTTATGTCTTGTCTCAGTGATAATATTCACAAGTCAACATAGACGTGTCTTGCATTACCTGGAGGGCTGTTAACTGATTCTCTGGTTGATTTTCGTTAATTTTTTTGGTATAAGAAATATTGTCATGGTTTTAAGATGCAGAATTATACAAAAAGATAAACCCAGAGAGAGAGCACTCCCTCATCATGACTTCTATCCATTCCCCTTCCCTCCTCCTTAGCATCCTTTCCCATCTTCCCTTGTAGGTAAGCAACCTAATTGATAATTAGTTTCTGCTTCCTCATTTTTTTCCCAGAATGAGCAGATATACATATATTTTCTTATACTCCTTTTTATCTTCCATGAAAAAGTATCATACCATAGATACTCTTTTGCCTTTTTTTTTTTTTTTTGCTTAGCATCTTTTGGGAATCAGTTTGAACTAATTCCCTTGTTTTTGTTTATCGCTGCATACTCTTCCATCAAGTGGTCACATCAGAGTTTATTCAACTATTTTCCTATGCGTGAACACTTAGTGATTTCCAGTGTTTTGCAGTTATAAACAATTCTGCATCAAATAATCTTGTGCATGCATATTTCACATTGGAGGTGTAGCTTCAGAGTAAATTCCTAGACATGGGTTACTGGGTCAGAAGGAAGGTACACATGTAGTTTTGTTAGGCAATATATTAGTTTCCTAATGTTGCTGTAACAAGTTGCCACCATTTTGTGGCTTGTGAAAGTTTCTCAGTTGTGTCCAACCCTTTGCAACCCCATGGACTATACAGTCCCTGGGATTCTCCAGGCCAGAATACTGGAGTGGGTAGCCTTTCCCTTCTCCAGGGGATCTTCCCAACCCAGGGATAGAGCCCAGGTCTCCCACATTGCAGGAGGATTCTATACCATCTGAACCACCAGGGAAGCCCAAGAATATGGGAATGGGTAGCCTATCCCTTCTCCAGGGGATCTTTCTGACCCAGGAATTGAACTGGGGTCTCCTGAATTACAGGCAGATTCTTTACCAGTTGAGCTCTCTGAGAATCCCATGTTGTGGCTTAAAGCAGCATGAATTTACTGTCTTACAGTGTCCAGTTCAGTTCAGTTGCTCAGTCGTGTCTAACTCTGCTACCCCATGGACTGCAGTAGAGTTCTAGAGGCCAAATATTGGAAATGATTTCACTGAGCCCAAATCAATGTATTGTCAAGGTCATGTTCCCTCTATGTTTCTAGGAGAGAGTCTGTCTGCTTGCTTTGTCCAGCCTCTAGACTGGACCTGCATCCTTTGGTTCCAGGCCTCTTTCTCCAATCTTCAAAGCTAGCATGTAGTGCTATTCAGTCTACTACAGGTAATGCATGCTTCCCTGAACTAAGTGGATTTGATCCTTACAGATTTATTCCAAGTCTTAATTTTCCCATCTATAAAAGGCAAGTATAAGACCAGAAGGTCTTTGAGGTTCTTCGCTGTCTAAAATCCTATACCTGGGTTAAGGTCTCTTGTAATCAACTGGAATGGTCAGTAAAGGCTGCTTCTAAATCTTACAAGGTGGTCATCCAGGGCTGCTTTGGGACACAGTGTGAGGTCGTTGTGGTCCGTATCATGAATGACAGGTGATGGTAATGAAAGTGGTGGGTGGCGAGGGCAGTCTTCCTGTGGGGTCCCCTGGGCTCCCTAGGGGTGAGAACTTGTTCTAGAAAATCTGGGCCTAATTCATCATTCTAGCACAAATGGAGAGGTGAGGAGAAAACTTTTCTACCCCAAAACCTGCTGGCCTGAACTTTCTTCTTATTAGAGCTGCCAGACAGACCTTGAGAGGCTGTGAGTTCCCTGTCAGGAAGTTCTGAACAGAGGCCAAATGACTCGAAGATATTCCAAGAGGATCTGTGCATTATTTAGGGCCTCACAATCCAACATCTTAAGCACTAGCTACCTGTGCTATTTAATGCTTCATGCTTAAAGCTTCTCATATTAAAAAAAAACTTTTTGTTTTGAAACAATTATAGATTTGCAGGAAGTTTGCAAAAACACTGCAAAGAGGTCTTATGTACCCTTCGCCCATTTCTTTCAATGGTTACATCTAATATTACTGTAGTACAATATCAAGACCAGGAAACTGGTGTTGGTACAATGTGTGTATAGTTCTATATCATTTTCTCATATGTGTAGATTTATGTAACCACCACCACAATCAAGATACAGAGCTACTCCACGGCTGGGACCTCCCTGGTGGCCCAGTGGCTAAGACCCTGTACTCCCAATGCAAGAGACCCAGGTCCTGGCTGGGGATCTAGATCCCACGTGAGGCAACTAAAATGCCACAGCTACGGGCTTCTCCGGTAGCTCCGTTGATAAGGAAACTGAACCCAGGAGACCTGAGTTCAATCCCTGGGTCAGGAAGATCCCCTGGAGAAGGAAATGGCAACCCACTCCAGGATTCTTGTCTGGAAAATCCTATAGGCTGTGGAGACTGGCAGGCTACAGTCCATGGGGTTGTGAAAGTTGGACATGACTTAGTGACTAAACCACCAAGAACTGGCCTGGCGCAGGCAAAGAAAAAAAAGACCCAAACTACTCCATGGCTATGAAAATCTCTCACAAGTTGCCATTGTATAGTCACACCCATCACTCTTTCCCCAACCATCCCTAACCCCTGGTAACTACTAACCTGCTTTCCAATCCATAATTTTGTCATTTTGAGAATGTTATATAAGTGAAATTATATACATGTAATCTTTAAAGTTGAATTCATTAAAATTTAAAAATTCAGTTCCCTGAATCTACCAGTCACATTTCTAAGCTCAGTAGCTGCAACTGACTAGTGACTATCACGTTGGACAGCACAGATGCACTGCTGTTTCCTCTTGCAGAAAGATCTATTGGAAGTGCTGCTTTAGGGAATAAGACCAGATCCAGGGTTCACTCACGCTGATTCACAGCTCATGTCACCCAGGAGTGTCATGAAATAGAGTCCTGAGCATATTACTCATCTATTGTTGTTTAATAAATTGGCCCCAATGTAGTGACTTGAAACAACAGTCAATACATTGGGACATAATAAACAATCTTTCTTATCTTGCATAATTTCTGGAGGTCAGGAGTTAAAGAGTGAGTCAGCCATGTAAACAGGCTCAGGATCTTTCATGAAGTTGCAGTGAAATATTGATCAGGGCTGCGGTGGCAGGCCTGGGGCTGGAGGACTGGCTGGAAAGGTGGTGCTGCCTGTTGGGGTGACTGGACTACTTGCCCAGGTCTAAGAAGTTTCCTGGGATGTGGGGTTTTCGTGTGAATTAATTCTGGGACTGTCCCAGACAAAAGAGAACAGCTGTAAGCAGGAGGGCTCAGTTCCTCCCAGCGTGGGCCTCTTTCAGGGCTACTTGAGTGTCCTTATAACACAGCCATCTTCTCCCAGAGTGAGCCACACTAGGGGAAGCAGGGCGGAAGCGCTGACGTCGTTTCTGAGCTGCCTTGGAAGTCATATGGTATCACTTCTACTGCATGTTTTTTTCATGAGAAGCAAGTCACTAAATCCTCTGGTCCACATTCAAGGAGAGGAGAACTAGGATCCACCTTTTGAAGGAAGGACTGTGAAAGAGTAAGTGGACATATTTTAAATCCTCTGAAAAGTGAAAAAAAAGGGAAAAAGGGAAAGTGTCATTCAGTCATGTCTGACTCTTTGTCATCCTGTGGACTGTAGCCCACCAGGCTCCTCTGTCCATGGAATTCTCCAGGCAAGCATCCTGGAGTGGGTAGCTATTCCCTTCTCCAGAGGATCTCCCTTACCCAGGGATTAAACCTGGGTTGGGTCTCCTGCATTGTAGGCAGATTCTTTACCAACTGAGCCACCAGGGAAACCCTTTTAAACCCTCTCCACTGACCTATACTTGAGATCCAGATTGTGCAAAGGGGGCAGAGCCCAGGAATCCATACTTTATCAAGGGTCCCTCTTGACCCCTGATGTGAGGTCCATTTGCTCATTTCAAGGTCCTGTCCCACCGTATGATGGTGGGCATCTCACCTACCTCAGTGGACATTCATAGGAGAGGAGAGGCGGAGGGCAACTCCAGGCTGGTGAGATTGGTGAGTTGACCATGATTCCAGAAACTCTTATTAGATGACTAGGATGTCTTTTCTCACAAGATGAATGAGCAACAAATGGGGAACCATTTAGAAAACTCTCACCACACTGAAACATTGAATGCTGTTACAAATAACCAACACCAAACTACACAGCAACAAGGAAGATAAAAATGGATGATACAATGTGTATATCCTTGAGGGATGGCTGAAGTGCTATAGCAGTTCAGGGTCAAGGTCTGGAGATGAATTTATTATACAAACGGGAACATAGCTGCAGTTACGGTAAGAGGGTGGGGACAGATGGTGAGTAACGCAAAGAAATGCATGTTAGTATTACTTTCAATAAAAGAGGGTGGTTCTTTCTTCAGACTTCAACTGTTACCTTTCAGAGGCCTTTCCAGTCCTCTTGGTTAAAGCTAGTTGAAGCCCCTCTAGTTTTTGGTATCTCAGTGCCTTGTTTGTGTCCACATAGCACTTGTTACATTTGAAAATATGCTGTCTCTCCCTGCAGCCTCTGAGCTCTGTGAAATAGGCAAGGAGCTTCCGTCCCCTGCGATCTCTCCAGGGCCAGACACAGTGCCTAGGACATGCTTGCGGATCAGGACCTGTTGAGTGAGGCATGAAAGAGGTGAGGTCTGTGAGGAGAGGGGAGACTGCTGGTGAGGGAGGCGACAGAGGCCTCTCAAGGCTGCTGGGGGAGGGGAGGCTGGGAGCCAGTCTGGCCCAGTGGCCCCGGGTCTGTGGATGTCCGAGACCTCCTGGGGCACCCACTCTTGAGAACCTGATTAAGCTGGTTTTCTCGGCTTCGGCACTGTCGCTCCTTTGGGCTAGATAACTCCCGCTGCGGGGACTGTCCCGTGCAAGATGCTTGGCAGCGGCCTTGGCCTCTCTCCAGCATCTGCCTGAAGCACGTGTTCCCCTGTGGTGCCAACTTAACGTCTCTCTGGATGTTGCCGGATGCTCCCTGGAGATTGCTCTTGGAGCTGGATGAGAAAACCAGCCCAGCACCCTAGTGGCCTGAAATCTTTGTCTGAAGATGAGCTGCCAGTGTAAATGCGGGAGTCTGGTCAAGGCTATGGTTTTTCCTGTGGTCATGTATGGATGTGAGAGTTGGACTGTGAAGAAGACTGAGCCCCGAAGAATTGATGCTTTTGAACTGTGGTGTTGGAGAAGACTCTTGAGAGTCCCTTGGACTGCATGGAGATCCAACCAGTCCATTCTAAAGGAGATCAGCCCTGGGATTTCTTTGGAAGGACTGATGCTAAAGCTGAAACTCCAGTACTTTGGCCACCTCATGCGAAGAGTTGACTCACTGGAAAAGACTCTGATGTTAGGAGGGGTTGGGGGCAGGAGGAGAAGGCGACGACAGAGGATGAGATGGCTGGATCGCATCACTGACTCTGAGTGAACTCCAGGAGATGGTGATGGTCAGGGAGGCCTGGTGTGCTGCAATTCGTGGGTCGCAAAGAGTCAGACACGACTGAGCGACTAAACTGAACTGATGCCTGTCTCACAGGAAAAGCTTCTTAGATAATTTGTTGTTCGGAGGCCTCTTGGTGACCGGCGCGACATGTGCTGCCACCTGTTGGTCGGTGTCTGGAAGTGCACCCTCGGCTCAACCAGCACAGGGAAGCAACTTGCCTTCAGTTGGGCTCCAGTGGGACTCCAGTTCAGGGCCTCTCCCAATGGCTGGGCCAAAGTGAAGTCAAGTCGCTCAGTCGTGTCTGACTCTTTGCAACCCCATGGACTGTAGCCTATCAGGCTCCTTTGTCCATGGGATTCTCCAGGCAAGAATACTGGAGTGGGTTGCCATTTCCTTCTCCATTTCCTTCTTCCTGACCCAGGGATCAAGCCTGGGTCTCCTGCATTGCAGGCAGATGCTTTACCCTCTGAGCCACCAGTGAAGCCCAAGGCTGGGGCAGGGAAGCCCCAAATGAGGCCAGCCAGGGTGTGTGGCAACCAGGGAAGTCAGTGGGAATGGGACATTTTACTATTATTTTGGTTAAATATTTAATGATGTAATTGTCAAAAAAAAAAATCAGGTCAACTTTATTGATTGCTCTCTCCTCTTCTCAGACTCTCCTTCCCCCATGCTGGTTGGCGCCCCTAATAGTCAAACCCAAATAAATTCGCTGTCTTTTCTATACCTGACCCTCCTCAGAGCTCCCGGTTCAGTACAGACAGCATCAGCCCCTCGATGAACAGCTAGAAGGATCACCTCCATCACTGAGGCCTACAGGCTCGTCTACCTTCTCCACTCTCCCCACCTTCACTGCTGTTCTCTCCATTGTCTGAGCCACACTCATCCCAAGCCTGAGCCAGTGCAGTGGAGATTCCTCTGTTCCACATTGTGTTGCCTGGGGTTATGCTTGTGGTTGCATTAAGCTGGGAGCTTAGCAGAGCTGGAGACAGTTACTGGGGATGACAGTAGGGGTGGGAGGGCAGCTGGGCCTCTCTCTCCAGCAGGGTAGTTGCACTTCTTATTTGTAGGGGACTAGGCTATAAACTTGGAGAAGGCAATGGCATCCCACTCTAGTACTCTTGCCTGGAGAATCCCAGGGACGGGGGAGCCTGGAGGGCTGCCGTCTATGGGGTTGCACAGAGTTGGACACGACTGACGCAACTTAGCAGCAGCAGCAGCCTATAAACCTGGACTATAAAGAAAGCTGAGCGCTGAAGAATTGATGCTTTTGAACTGTGGTGCTGGANAGCCGGCGGGGACCTGCGGGCGGAAGGGCACGGGCCGCCGCGTGGAGGCCCGGCCGGCCGCCCGTCTAGGTGACCTTCCTCGGAGGCGCCCTCTGGCCCTCGATCCCGCCCGCGCGGGTCGGGCAGGGGCCAGCCCGCCACCTACGCTCGCCGGGCCGGGCTCACGGACCTGTGCGAGCCATACTGTCGCCTCGATCGTGGTCCCGCGGTACGGCCCTGCACGCCCTGTCGGGTCCACGCCCGGAGAAGCTGGCCTCCAGCACTGTCCGCGCTTCCCGGCGCCTTTCGGGAGGAACGGGAGGCTGACGGTCGAGTTAGGCCGCGGCGACCAGGGCTGGAGCTGGGACCTGGGTAGAAGGTTAGGCGTTGGAAAAGGAGGTCCCGCGGGGAGCCCTGTGGTCTCCTTGGCCTTAGGAGAAATTCCTGACTAATTCGATGGCTCATTCATTCACCGAATGTAGTGGTGGATTCAGGAAACTGGTTCCTAGTCCTTTGGATTTGAGGCCGACAGCATTAGTGACTTGTCCAAGGTCACACAGTGGGGAAGAAACCAAACCTCAGTTTTTTCATCTGTAGAATGGAGCAATCATCCCTCTTCTTCACTGAGTTTTTGGGAAGAATGAGTTGATTAACTTCCAGTGTGCGGAACAGTGCCTGATAGGGAGAAGGCCTTGGAGGAAACCTTGACACTTACCCTTGAGACTTTTTGGTGGAATCTAGCCCAACCCCTGCAGACTATTTTGTGCCACGTGGTGCTCTGGAAAGGGTTCAATAAAGGTAGCCCCTGTTATTTTAAGCATTATTATTACACATTTGTGTGCCAGGCATTGAGTAACTTTCAGGAGAATTCGTCGAAAAGCCTTTAAGTTTACAGACAGCCAAGGTCAGGCTGGAGCAGGAAGTTGAATGTGGCTGCAGACTTGGGCTGAGCCTGAGCGTGTTCCACCTGAGGCCTGGAGCTGCTGAACCGCCTCCCCTCTCCAGGGGAAATAGGGAAATGAGCTCCTCCTTTGCCTAAATATGCTGTTGGTAAGGCCAGGGCACATTGCCCAGGGCCTGCCTTCTTTCTGTCCCAGCTCTGAACTGAGTTCCTACAGGGTCAGACTTAAGCCTGATGCAGCTTTGTTTTCAGGGCTTGGAGTGGTGCCACTTGGCAGTAGTAGGTACTTGAGAAGGGTCTGTGGGGGTAAATGTACTCTTACTTTTTATCCAAAGTAAACTCACCCTTTTGACAGGATAGTTTTTTTTTTTTTTTTTTTTACTATTCCAGCCTGTGACTTAGTACGTGCTCACTCAGTATCAATCTTTGTGGGATTATTGAAGGTTATATGTAGTGGCTGCAGGCCCAGCCCACAGTCCCTTGATCATGGACATCCTCTTTGAGGGACACACATCTCATTCACTTCCAGAAGATAGCCTTGTTTAGCAGAGTCACAAATAATTAAGGAGCTACAGCAGTGTGTAGAGCCCTAGAGCTGTGAGAGGCAAAACTGTTTCCTAATTTGAAATAATTGCTTTGAACATGTTATCCTCATTCTGCGACTTTCCGAGTCCTTTGGGAAGCTTGTTGAACTGGTGTTTCTGGCTTGTTGGGGAGGGTGACTTTGGTGAAGGGGATTCTCCTAAAGCCCGTGGGCCTGGTGCCTCTTCCCTCTCTGATGGTGAGTGGGTCAGAGGCTTCTGCTGGAGTTGTCCTGAATAAATGGCTTGACCCTGGGGTTGGAGGCTGTTCTCAGCTGATTACTTTATTTCTGCTATTCTGTAGGCATGGGCTGTTTGTAGATAAATGGAGGGGCTCAGGGGAGGACCAGGAGTGGGGAGTTGTCTGTGGGTCTCTGGCCCCATTGGATGCTAGGCAGATGTGGACAGCCACCTCCAAGCTGGTGGTCATGGGTGATATTCACCCCTCCCTTTACTGGTAAGATGCTTCCAAAGTCCACTTTGCTGTCAGTGGGGATTTCTCAAGGAGTGACGTCTTTGGTGAGAGAGGCACATGTGCCTGAGGGTCAGCCCAAGCCTGCAGGCCGCCCCTCGGGGTGCTCAGGGCAGCCTTGCGCTCCACTCTGGTCGCCCCTCAGTTGCACTTGGGCACAAGCTTCCATTTCACTGCCTGCTCTCCCAGGGCTGAGCGTGAGTGGAAATCTTAGCTCTCTACCTGGAACTATGCTGGAAACAGTCCTGGGGAGCAGACTGAGCTTGTGCAACACAGGGTCTAGTACACAGGCTGAGCTACTTGCTCGTTCCTGTTTCTCTGCTGTAAGAGTGTGACGATCATTGTTTCAGCCATTCTTTATTGAGGGCCTGCTCAGCACCCTCCTGGCCGGTTGACATATGAACTATGATGTTGAATCCGCTGCCCTCTGAGCCCTGGGGGAGGAGTACTGTTGTTTCCATTTCGTGGGTCAGGAGGCTTGAGCACAGAGTGGTGAGATAACCATCCCAAGGTCACACAGCGCAGTGGGAATGGTGTTGGAATTAAGGACCTGATCTGGCCAACCCCTAGTCCTGGTGCTTTCACTCTGCAGCTGCCACTCCAAGGTGCCACTCTGAGGAGCTAATAGATTTGCGTGCCTTTTGCAAGGTAGACCTTGCTGTTCAGAGGGAAAGTGTTACTCTTTTACACACTGATCAGAGTGAGTGTGTACCTGGGTGGGTGAGCAGCAGTCAGTGGAATCACTCTATTTATTGCCAGGGCAGTGGCTCAGGAGGTTTGTCAGGAGAAGGGTCAGTTTCTTCTTGGGATGAGGAGGGAGGCATTCTTCCAGGACCTGGCTGGACAGTATTCAGCTAAACAATGCCTCCTTATGGTTGGGGAGGAGTCTGAACCCTGTGATTCAGGATGATCTTTTGGCAACCTGCCCAGCAGCTGTAATTATGATAGGAAACATATAAAGTGACAATCTTAAATAAATACCACCTGTGCCTGTTACATGGTTTCTGGGTACCAGCTACTGTGTTGCTGTTTAGTTGTTTCTGTCCTAAGTTGCTGCTGTACTAAGTGCTTTATACCAGCAGTCTCATTTAGTCCTTGAGAGGGCTGCTGAGTCAAGTACTCTTACCCTGCACTGGAACTGAAGAGGAATGAGATGCAGATAGGTTATGACCTGCCTAAGGTCTCAGAACGAGAGAGTGGTGGTGGAGTAGAATGGGAACTCAGGTGTGCTGGACTCCCAAGTCTACCCACCCGAGCACTGTCTGTTTTACCCCCACTGGGGCAAGCCAGGCAGCGAACCTCCTGCTCAGGCAGGAGCCCCAGGGACTCCTGGGACCCAGACCTTGGCGTGCTGCCTGCCAGCCCAGGTCTTCTCCTCTTGATGGGTGGGTGGGCAGGCAGGGTGTCCCCAAGTCAGCTACATTCTCTGGAGGCTTGTGGAAGGCTGTGCCGGTGGTGGCCCCGCTTCCAGGGTGTTTTAAAATAGAAGCAACGCCTGGAAAGCCTGGCTGCCCTCTGTGAGACACTCATGGAAGGGTGGGGGGAGGAGGACAGCCGCACTGAGAGCACAGACCTCCCCGAGCCCGGGCATTGCTTTGCCAGCATCCTGGAGATCCAGTCAAAGCCATTCTCCTGGGCTGCCTCTTCTGGTGAGAAAGTGTGGGTGTAGCGAGGCTCCTGATGGTGTTGGCCTCACGTGTTGGCTTTCAGAGGAGCTCTGGCCTCCTCCTGGAGAAGTTTTTTTTCCTGGGCCCCAGAGTTTGGAGGAGTTGCTTTTGCTCTAATCCCTGGCTGGTCGGATGCTCCTCTTACAGGCTGGCCCAGTTCTGCCCTCCACAGATTGCCTAGAATGGCATTAGAAATAGCAGAGCTGCGACTTCCCTGGTGGTCTCCTGGCTAACACTCTGTGCTCCCAATGCAGGGGTTTGATCACTGGTTGGGAAACTAGATCCCACATGCAGCAACTAAAGATCCCCCATGCCCCAAGGAAGATCGAAGATCATGAATGTCACAACTAAGACCCAGTGCAGCGAAATAAATAAATATTAAAAAAACGAAAAAGAAAGAGCAGAGCCAAAGGCTTTTGTACAAGTCTTCCTTTCTAAGGGGGAACCAAAGATGGTGATGCTGATGGCGATGATTGTGTGTGGATTAGGGACCTGCAGGAATCAGATGTACACTCCCACGGGGTAATTAAAGAAAGCATGACGAAGTAATCATTTGCAAAGGTGTGGGCAGAGTGTGGGGGACCTGAGAGGGAGTGTGGGCCTCTGGGTCCTTTAGAACCAGGAGCGGGCCCTTTGGCAAGAGATGTGGCCTTGAGTAGAAGGAAGTCACTGCCCACCTGAGGCCCAACAGGGAGGGATGAAGTTGGGGAGATGAATACCCCAACTTCACTCNGGGAGTGTGGGCCTCTGGGTCCTTTAGAACCAGGAGCGGGCCCTTTGGCAAGAGATGTGGCCTTGAGTAGAAGGAAGTCACTGCCCACCTGAGGCCCAACAGGGAGGGATGAAGTTGGGGAGATGAATACCCCAACTTCACTCTCCCATCTTCTGCTGGTACTCCCTATTGGCTGAGCCTACCCCACAGCCCACATGATCAGTTCTTGGGGCACAGATTAGGCTGCAGGAGGAATGTGCATCTGGAGGCACAAACAAAGAATATCTGGAATGGTGGATTGTGGCTACACTACCATTTATCGAGTACCCACTGTGTGTCGACAATTCTACGTGTTCTATTTACCTTACTTAATCTTTGCAACAACGGCAGTAGAAAGACTCTGTTGTTAGCCCCATTTTATAGATGAGCAAAATGAGACCCTAGGCGTACAAGTGGCTTGTCCGAAGTCACGCAGCTAGAGCCTCTGCCAGTCTCGTAGCCCCTTCCGTTAGTCACTGCCCTGCTACCTGGGTACCCAGATGAGTGGAGAGACTCCGTGGCAGGTGGCTCTTGGTGTTTAGCTCCCAGTCCTCTTATACCCTTGTCATTGAAAATACCGTCTCTTGATTCGCTGGATGTTACCTGTGTTCAGAAGACTTGCTCTCAGCCGTTCCTGCCTGAGCCCTTTGGACCTGTGGCCACTCCGCTCTCTGTATCAGCCGTTGTTGGCTCTCTGAGGGCATCAAGGCTCTGCTGCCTGGATCCTTCCAAGGGAGCTTCTGCAGAGAAAAGAGCATACTTCAAAGTGGGGGATTCTGGTGGGTGCTTGGTGCGGGGAGCCAGCCCACTCTTCTCCGTGGCATCTGAGGGCCGCCCTGCCTGTGTGGTAAACAGTGAAAGGCTGCGAGGGGGAAGGAGGCTTCTGAGTCAGTGCTTCTGGCGAGTCACGCACACTGAAGTTAGGGAGCTCTGCCCTCCTCCTGCCTTCTGGGCAGGGTGGCCAAAGCTACAGCTGGTCCCCTGAGGGGCGAATGTGCCCCCTGCAGGCCTTACCTGTTAGCCCTGCTGCCTCTGTGATTTAACTCTCTTCCTGGGACCAGTATAGACACTGAGAGAGCTTTTCCTTCTGGTCCTTCTGCTGCAGCAGCCTTTTGCAGTGTGACTTGTGGCATCGTGAATGCAGCGTGGCTTAATTTCAGACACATTTGTTAGGTTTTTAAATTTTCTGTTCTTAGCTTAGAAAAAAATTATCAAGTACCTAGACAACTTAAGTGATTAAATAGAATCAAAAATGAAAATGCTATTTTAATCTCGCTCCTTTCCTAAACCGCTTTTCCGTTCTAGAAGCAGCTCCGAGGCAGCCACAGTAAGTTTTCCTTCAGCCACATGGAATCATACACATTCTGTGACTTGCTTTTTTCATTGACCTGTTCATGGCTGTCTGTGCCACCGTGTGGAAATCTCCCTCATCCTCTCTGATTACCACACGGTGTGCCTTAGCTTGCAAGCACCATAATTTTTATTCATTTGTTTCTCTGGTGGTGGACAGTTAGGTTGCTTCTGGGTACTGTGTTAAAAATAACCCTGCAGTGAGCATCCTCGTGAGCACTGGGTGCCCCTGCAAGTGTGTTCCTAGCAGTAGGATTGCCACTGGGATTACTGCACGTCCCCTTGGGCGCCGCCAGCAATGGGCTCCTCGGGGGCTGTACTGTGCTCTACTCTCCTGCTTGGTGAGAATGGGAGCGGTCATTTTCACCAGCAGTAGATACTGTCACTTGTATTTGTGCGAATCTGTTGGTTGAGTGAGCTTCCCAAACACAGATGTGTCAGTCTCTCTAACGTGGCTCCTTGAAGCCCTTTGAGTAAAGTCCACGCTTGGTTCTGAGGTTAGAAGCGGCAGTGCTGTCTTCTGAAGGCGCTTGGTTGCTCTCCTCAGCTTGAGTTCAGCATTCCTTAGGCCACTGTGAGGATGGGGCATGTCAGTTGTGGGTCTCCCCGACATCCATGGTGGGCTTGCTGGGTGGCTCAGCGGTGAAGAATCCACCTGTGAAGCAGGAAACGCTGGTTTGATCCCTGGGTCCGGAAGATCCCCTGAAGCAGGACATGGAACCCACTCCAGAATTCTTTTTAAAAATATAATTTTATTTATTTTCTGGCGGCGCTGGCTCTCCGTTGCTGCGTGGGCTTTTCTCTAGTTGCAGTGGGCNACAGCATTGGACCTTGCTTCTCTCACCAGTCACATCCACAACTGGGTACTGTTTTTGCTTTGACTCCATCCCTTCATTCTTTCTGGAGTTATTTCTCCACTGATCTCCAGTAGCGTGTTGGGCACCTACTGACCTGGGGAGTTCCTCTTTCAGTGTCCTATCATTTTGCTTGGGGCATAGTCTTTATCTTTTATGACTTTGTCACTTTGAAAGATAATTGGCCAGTTACTTTGTGGAATCCTTCGATTTGGATTTGTCTGATGTTTTCTATGGTTAAGTGCAGGTTATGCATTTGTGACAACCAGATGTCATGTTGTCTTCTCTCCATCTTGGTATGTGACATCAGGAGGTATATGTTAATGGGCCTCATTACTGGTGATGGTACTTGGGTCACTTGGTTAAAATGGTGTTTGCAGATTTATCTGTAAAACATTTTTTTCTCGTTATAATTAACCAGTATCTTGTTTGGGACATGCTTTGAGACCATGCAGATATTTTATTTTTTATACTTTGACTCAACAGGTATTTGCATCCATCAGTGATTCTGGCCTGTGACAATTATGTTTGGCAAATGGTGATTTTTCTGCTCCCATCATCCCTTCTACATTTATTGAGATTTTACTGTGAAGAAGAGTTCTTCCTTCACCACCTTTTGTTTATTTGATCAGTTATTTGTATCAGTATGGCTTCTTAGACATTTACTTTACTGTACAGATTATAATCTGTTACTATAATTTATTTTGTTACTCAGGCTGTCCCAGGTATGGCCATTGGGAGTGCCTTCAAGTTGACGTCCTGTGTGCTTTTGACAAGCCCCTGTCATGAACACTTCTTCAGAAAGTGTCCTTGTCCTTTTCTAGTCCTGCTATCAGCCATTTCTCCAAAAAGCTTTGGTTCCTTTTATTGAGGAATGGTGTTTAGTAACCAAGACTGTGGGCACAAGATGTACTCATTGCTGTTGGGTATTTGAGGAAGGTTTTGATGACTTGATGAAGATTGGAAATGAAAGCTGTCTTTCCAAGTGTCTGAAAGGTACAGCCTGGGAAAGCATCCTGGCCTCCTTTAAGGAGCTAAACATCACCACAGCTGGATGAGGCTGCAGAGGACCTCATCAGGACACGGGTACCTGCCACATATAGAGCCAGCTCATTAACCACAGCTTAGAGTATACCTCTCAGGTGCCTGTCAAATTAGCACCATTGTTTAAATAGCTTCAAAAGAATCCCAATAATATCTGAAAGGGGAAAGGCTCCAAAGGTGTGGAGTGCTGCCCTAGAGCCAAGCCTGGAGAGAAACCTGAGTCACCACCCTAGCAGTGTGCATTCCCTGGGGACCTAGTGCCTCTGGCCGGAGTCCATGGAGCTGATACGTGGAGGCACCTTGTAACTGTCCACTGTGGCTAGTCCACACCACTGGTCAGAGGCCTGGCACAGGTGTTGTATTTTGTGTCAGCAGCAGTGTTTCCCCTGTGCTTAGAAGAGGCTTGCTGTTTCCATTGGAGAAGGCAATGGCACCCCACTCCAGTACTCTTGCCTGGAAACTCCCATGGATGGAAGAGCCTGGTAGGCTGCAGTCCATGGGGTCGCTGAGTCACACACAACTGAGCGACTTCACTTTCGCTTTTCAGTTTCATGCATTGGAGAAGGAAATGGCAACCCACTCCAGTGTTCTTGTCTGGAGAATTCCAGGGACGGGGGAGCCTGGTGGGCTGCCATCTATGGGGTCACGCAAGAGTCGGACACGACTGAAGCGACTTAGCAGCAGCAGCAGCAACTGTTCCCATGTCTTGGTTTCTCCCTCTTTGTAAATGTCAGCTTCTGAGCAGCTGTTTTTTCCATCAGTTATCCTACCCTGCTTGGTGCCAGTTAGGTACATCATCATAACCCACGTTTCTTCCCCTAAAGAGCAGGCAGACCTAAATAGGTTTGTTTTCTTTTTTTCCTTTTGGCCACCCCATGCATCTTGCAAGATCTTAGTTCCTTGACCAAGGATCGAATGTGTTCCCGCTGCATTGGGAGCATGGAGTCTTAACCACTGGACCATCAGGGAAGTCCCTTAAGTTTTTCTTATTGAGAGAGAGAGGGAGTTTGGTTGTCACTCCTTTTCTTCAAAGCTTGCAAAAATGCACAGAAGCAACTTGAACAAAAGTTGCAAGTTTCATTGTCACTAGGGAAGGCTGTTAGTTTTATTTTCACCTGTGATCTCTGAAATTTTGACTCATTGAAGCTTAGAGTGTTTAATCTTTACATTTTTTATTATTGAAAATTTCAAACATGCAAATGAATGCCAAAAAGTATATTATACTTTCATCATGTTCTCACCACTGAGCTTTTAATAATTATCATCCCATGGCCAGTCATGTTTAATTTGTACATCCATAATCAATCCCTCTTACCCTCAGATTATTTTGAATAACAGATATCACATAATTTTATTTGTGTATATTTTAATATGTATCTTTAAATAAGATTCCTTTTGAAGAAAGCATAACTACAATATTACATTGTGAAAATTAATCATAATTTCTTCATATTGTCAAGTCTAGTCTCTTCAGATTTAGCTGGTTTCATGAAACTTTTTCATAGAATCAAAAATTGTCCATATGTAAAGATTGGTTCATATGGCCCCTAAATCTTAGATTTTAAGAACCTTGTTTTTTTTTCCCCTTGAGATTTGTTAAAATGAGATCATTTGTTTTCTAGAATTACACATGAATTTTGCTGTTTATATTCTGTGGTGTTGTTTAACTTGTCCCCCTGTCCCCCACATTTCCTTTGGATTGCTAAGTCTAGTGGCTTTATCACATTTAGAGTCCACTGGGCGGGTGTAGTGCTGAAATATGCTTCCATAAGGATCACACAGAAGTTTGGTTTTCTCTTTGTATGTTAGTGCCATTCATGATCTACTCAAGGGGTTACAAATTGGTGATATTTCTACCTTTATCTTCCTTCATTTTTTTTAGCTGGAATATTTCAGTAAAGAAAAACTTCTCATCAACTCTGGTTATCTTACGGTATGGTTAGTATAGGAAAGGTGGGATACATGTTTGGTACCTTTTTAATTGACTGTTTCCAAAACAGATTGGTTCACTAGTCTCTAAAGATGACCAATGTGTATGTGTCTTGATATACTTCAATCCATTACTCACACCGTCCCATGTGTGAAGCCCTTGGGAGCCTCTTCATGTTAGTTCTGAAGTCCTTTTGCTCCAGCATTGAGTTCTTTGATAGCTTTGATGGATGCTTCAAGCTCATCCTGCACCCTTCCTGCCTCAACCTGTAATCTACAGTTTTCTGAGGAGTGTTGGTTCCTTCTAGGAGGGAATGGTATTTAGGGCCCACAGTCTGGGTGCTGGAGGTAAAGCTTTAATCTCAGTATGAATGAGGTTGGGGTGGACAGGGCTATGTGGTTCTTGATCCTTGAAGCATACCTGCTTGATCCTGTGGTCTCCACTGGAAGTGTTCTTGCTGTGGAAGATGTTCATTTTGCAGTTGAATGACAGAAACAATCAGGTGGAAATAGTCAATTTTATTGGATAGATATGATCTTGTCTCTAATGCTGATTTTTGGTACAAGGCATGATAATGTATTTGAAGGTGACACAACTCACCTGCACTTCCTGAGAAATGCTGGGTCTTGTGAAATAGGGAAGGGAGGCATTGGTCTGGTCATACAAGCAAATCTGGGGTCTTGTTCAGACTACAAAGTCTTCCTGGCCCCTTATGACTGCAGGAACCCAGGGTCTGCCTCACTACCTGGTTCTCTGAAATCTGTGCTCATTGGAATAGCATGGATACTGAATTAAAAGCCATCTGTTGAATTTACTTGGAAGAGATCTAGTATTTGTTTCTTTGTTTACTAAGTGAGCCACATAGTAAAAGCTGCTGTTTAGGGACTTCCCTGGTGATCCAATCAATGGTTAGGACTGCTGGGGCCCCAGGTTCAATCCCTGGCTGGGGAACTAAGATCCCACATCTTGTGGGACGTGACCAAAAAAGAAAATTGTTGAAAAGGAGCTGCTGTGTAGATAGCTATCTTCATGGCAGACTTTTTTCCCCCCAACAGATGTGGAAAATAACAAAGATGCATCTGTTTCATAATTACATGGTGGCACTCTACCTAATGAATGCCTGTGTAGGTCACTACATTAAGCATAGGGAGATGCTAGTAAAAATCACTTAGTGTTTCTTTTACAAGCCTGTGTTCTTACTTCATTAAGGTGGCATTTCTGTATTATTTTGGATTTTGGTTGAAGAGAGGTTGCAACAGCTGCTTAAGGAGATCTGGGGCCCTGACTTTGCCTTCCTACCCCCCTATTCAAATAGGGATTCGTGTTTTAAAATGTGTATTTCTGGCGTGGTTGTCATGAAATGAGTTAACTTCTGATTTTAATATGATTTCTTTTCTTCCAGGAAAAAAAATGCTAAAATCAAGACAGGGTACAAACGGGAACATATCAACCTGGGTTGCGATGTGGATTTTGACATAGCTGGTCCTTCCATCCGGGGCGCTCTGGTGCTAGGTTATGAAGGCTGGCTGGCTGGCTACCAGATGAATTTTGAGACTGCAAAGTCTCGAGTGACTCAGAGCAACTTTGCGGTTGGCTACAAGACCGATGAGTTCCAGCTTCACACTAACGTGTAAGTGTTCATGATTTTTTTCTAAGCTCAATTTTTAATCACTGTGACATGAGTTTGTTGGAATCAGATGAGCCAAATGGCCTGCTAGCGTTTTTTCTTTTTTCTCACTTAGCCATTTCCTGAGGTGATGTAGATTCTTCCTATTCTGTGGACAGTAAAATGTCCCTGGTGTACACAGAAAGACTGATCAGTTATGGCAAGAGCATGATGTCAGTCCGCAGGAGCATCCGTTCCCTGCAGCTTTACGGACATTGGCGATCCGTTCATTTTAGTTAATAGGGTGGGGGTGGGGAGCTGTAGCCCTCTCTCTCTGTATACTTCCTGAGAACCAGCTTGCTGTACTGAATGGAATGTTGGCATGGCAGACAAATTAGGAGATGATTGTCTCAGTTAAATACTGTCTTCTCTACATGGCAGACCATTTAAAAGTTTATTAACTGGACAGTATTGTGAAGGGAAGAGAAAATTACAGGGTAGGTTAGAGAGGACCCTATGTTATCGAACTTGAGGGTTGAAGTAGAGTACTGATTTAGATTGAAGGGAAACAAAAATTTCATCCATGATATCTCTGTAGTTACAAGAAACTAATTAGTGGTATAAATTGAGTACGACTTTACCAGATTTCTTTCTTTCCACTAGAGGTCACTAAAGAAGTGACTTAAAATTTACAGACAAGTAAACAGTATTTGTGTCTAAACTAGTAACATTTCTATTAATAAAAAATTTGAGTATTTTTTATAATAAATTAACAGAGGTATATTAGCATAAAAATTAATAAAATGTGAGTCTTTTAAAACTAAAACGTCAAAGGAAAACTATAGAGATGGACAGCCCAGTGGTTGAGAGAGGGGAACAGAGAGGGTGTTATACAAAGGGGTGCACAGGGGAGTTTGATTGTGGGACTGTTCTATATTCTGGCCACACAAGTTTGTCTATAAAACTCACAGAAGTGTATACTCAAAAAAGGTTAAAAAACTGTAAATTTTAAAAAGATAACATGCAGGAAAGTTATAGGAATAATATCACAAGGATAGAAGTATTTTTTAATTGAGAATTTTGGCTGATTCGGAAAGTGCTTCCTTGGTTTGGAATTGGGAAATTGTACAGTTCTAGGAAGAACAAGGAGAAGGCAATGGCACCCCACTCCAGTACTCTTGCCTAGAAAATCCCATGGATGGAGGAGCCTGGTAGGCTGCAGTCCATGGGGTCGCTAAGAGTCGGACACCACTGAGCGACTTCACTTTGACTTTTCTCTTTCATGCATTGGAGAAGGAAATGGNGCGTGCTGCGATTCATGGGGTCGCAGAGTCGGACACGACTGAGCGACTGAACTGAACTGAACTGAAGGCCAAGAAAATTTCCCTCTTTGCGTTATACCACAGTCACCCCAGAATCTAATGTGTTTGACAAGCTGCTGTTTTATAGCATACTGACTTTCTGAAGAAGTTAGATTCCCTATGAATCAGGTGGTGTCTGGGCTCTTCCTATACTTTTTGGAATCACAGTGTCTGGCTGGCTAAATTTCAAGGGAGAACTTAAGAACTTAGAGTGTGTTCTGTGAGCATCTCCTTTAGGAGGGTGTGTTAGTGAAGAGCAGAGTTTGTAATGAAACAGCAACAATTTTTTTGTTGGGTTAGTGAGTTCTAGGCTCTTGGCTGGATTCCAAAGTATACAGGCTCTGCCTCAACAGTTTGCGGTGCCGTTTCCCCTGGAGACACCCAAAATGACGGAGCAGAACTTTGACATTGTATTTTTATATTAAAAATGTCAGGGAGGGGAAGAGGGTATTCCCAGAGGCTGCGAAGAGAGGAAACAGTTTGGCCTGCTGGGTTTCATTCCATTTTTGAAAGACAGAAACATTTTATAATATGGCAGTTGCTCCTTTTCAGGGCTCCCCAAGACTGTAGGTGTTGCAGCATGGGTCAACAGTATGCATGGGCCAACGAGCCTCAATTATAGGTTAAGTTCTTTTGTAATTGCTGCTCCTCCTGCTGGCCGTGCACCCTCAGCAGTGGGTGCAGCAGCTGGTGCCAAGCACTGGCTATAGGCTGCCTTCTGAGGANTGCAGCATGGGTCAGCAGTATGCATGGGCCAACGAGCCTCAATTATAGGTTAAGTTCTTTTGTAATTGCTGCTCCTCCTGCTGGCCGTGCACCCTCAGCAGTGGGTGCAGCAGCTGGTGCCAAGCACTGGCTATAGGCTGCCTTCTGAGGAGTATGAATGGCCTGGACTTTCTTACCATTTCTGGCTTTGTTCTTGATTTCTATGTTTATAATACAGCATTTCATAAATGTAATAACTTTAGCAGCTGAAGGAAGAAATCACTCAGAATTCACAATCCCATTGCCCTAGTCACCATTTTTATTTTAAAGAATATTTTGGAAGCAAACTTCAAGTTCCATGCAGCCCGAGTAGTTGACTGAGCTGCCTTGCATGTTCCCAGTGATGTCTGAGATAGCTTTTACCTTCTGTGAACCTTCCCAACCCTGGTGTCTGTGCCATTCCTATCAGGCGTCCTGTAATTTGGTGCCTGTTTTGTGATTAGTTCAGTCCATTTACAGCATTCCCATCCTCTGTTAAGACTTGGTTGGCTTTGCCCAGCTCAGCCCCTCCTGCTAAGCTGCTTGGTATCTGTGCTGTGCTTATTTGCAGAAATGATGGAACAGAGTTTGGTGGCTCCATTTATCAGAAGGTGAACAAGAAGTTGGAGACTGCTGTTAATCTGGCCTGGACTGCAGGAAACAGCAACACTCGCTTCGGAATAGCAGCCAAGTACCAGATTGACCCTGACGCCTGCTTCTCGGTGGGTGCCTGTGGGATCATGCATTGCCGAGACCCCACCTGATCCCTTGGGCTGATGGAGTTCCATGCTTCAGATAGTGATTCTTCTCACTGTGAAAGGGTTTACCATGAGTAAAACAATGAGAGTAATAGGACTTACTGTTCTTTACTGTGGGTGCCAAACGCTGTATGGAGCCTATTATGTGTGAATTGCTGTATTTAGTTCTTATACAACCCATTTGAGATAGGTGCCGTTTTAAAACTATTCCATCCATGTTTTCACAGATGAGGGACTGAAAGTTCAGAGCAGCTGAGTGACTTCCCCAAGGGCAGGCAATTGCTAAGTGCTGGGGTTTGTGTTTGACCCAGAGTCCCTTGTTGTGGAGCCTCCTTCTCTAACCAGTCCCTAGTCCATGCTGCAGACTGTAAACCTTGAACCCAAGGTTTTAAATGTTCCTTTCCCCTTCAGTTTTCATTCTCTTGCCCTGCTCCTGTACTGCATATTAAGAAATCACATCCTCGTATTGACTGATTGGCCTCTTATCTTGCAGACCCCTGTAGCATAGCTCGTGGACCCTTGGGTTGCTGCAGTTTTTGCATTAAATCTTGTTGAGCTCATCTCTGTTGTCACAGGGCACTGCCAGCTGCAGCCCTTTTGGGGTAGAATGAGGAAGTCTCATGTTGCAGGATGCTTTCTGGGCTGGCTTGTGTAATTTACAGTCTCCTGAGATAGGAACTGAATTTGGCTTCTTTAAGGTTAGGCACTTTAAAACAAAGGAAAAGGGGCCATGTTATTTGGATGGCATGGGCAAAATGGAACAGCTAGATGGGGCACTGCCTGCCTGGAGGCCCTCCTTCCTGTTTTCTCCTGTGGGAGATGCCAGGTCTAAAAACAGCCGTGTGAGCGGGAAAACATGCGCCCTGGTAGCTCTCGCTTTCGCCAGGACTCGATGTTCTCATAGCCTGAGCTTGCTCTGCTGACCTCTCACTTCCCAGAAAGGGGTCAGGGAGAGGCCCGGATTTCCCTACAACTCAGGCAGGAGAATAAGGGGAAAATTATTATTGACTCATTTGCTTTATTGATTATTAATCAGCACTCACTAAGTATAAGATTTAAGTCATTCTTCAGGAATTCTTTTGCTCCAAATATTCAGGCTTGTCTGTGGTGAATTTCCTTCATGTCATCATGTTTTTTGTTCTGTTTTTCATGAAGAGAAAATTCAAACAATGTTCTGCCACTTAACAAAAGCTTCATAACCTCATCAGATATTTGCTCTGTATTTCCTTATCGCAACAAGTAGATCTTGAAGAACTCTTTTATACAAGAAAGTCTTTCGGGTCTCTGGCCATAAGTGGAGGTGTTCTCACCTGCTGTAACTCAAAAATACAGATATACTCGGTATAAATGGAATTGGGCCACATACCATAAGGGATCAAATGTAAATAATAACTTCCCTTTAATTGAAAATTGTGTTCTCTTTGTGTTACTTTCTGAGACCTAGTTCCTAAATTAAATATATTTCATATTGAATTTAATGAATCCTGTAAACAAAGAGGTCATAAAAAAATAGAATTTGATACTGAAATCCAGAGTTGGTTGGTTAAAAAGCTCTTATTCAGTTCGGAGATGGTAACATAAAGTATTTAACATTTTCACTCTTAACCTTTTCCTTGACTAGGCTAAAGTGAACAACTCCAGCCTGATAGGATTAGGATATACCCAGACCCTAAAGCCAGGTATGTATTGGTGAAATTAGTTGTCTTAAAATGTGGTGCTGGTTTTGCTGCTTTAGGTTAATTGCTTATAAATAACTGTACAGAACATTGTAAATGAGTATATATCATTTTACAGTTGAATGTTTATAAAGGAGTGCTGTCATTATAAAACATTTGGAGAACAGGAGAGGTGATAAGTAGGAGAAAAAAGGCCAAGGCTAACATATATTACATTTTTAGCTATTTTCTTCCATTCTTTGTCCCAGTGTATACCTAATACTTGATATTTATTTCCAGCAAGTTCTTAAAACCAGCCTATCGATCATCCTCATTGTAAAACTGGTTTCCAGGTTTCTTCTGCCAAATTAGCTAGGCCAGTCCATCGAATTAATGTTACAGCTATAGGAAATAATACCACCTTGGGGTTAGTTTGGTTAAATTGGGGCTTTGAATTCTGGAGATCTAAGATTACATGATGGCAGAATCAAGCTATTCTAGAGAAAATAGCATTTAGTTGTGTGGGTGTGTATGTATGTATGTATCCGTGTATTTGTATCCGTGCTGTGAGTGGGAGCGTAAGACCTTGGAGTCTGATTCATGGCTAGGGTTTTGTTTCAGGGGGCTTTTGCTAAAGAAGTTTACTGCATGGTGCTGATTATAGCAGGGATATTGAGAGGATAAAGGAAAGCAGAGTCCCTTAAGTGGATTTGGGTGAGCTGTGGAAGAATCATTATTGTTTTATCAGCTCATCCTAGGCTGCCTAGTCATTAGTCAGATGGTGTTGAGTAACAGGGATCGAAGGGCCCTGTGGTTTTGCTCCTGCTGATCACACACGGCTGGAACAGGTTTTGAACCTGATGTGGTGTCTCCAATGTGCTGCAGTGATCCTCCTGAGCTAACCTTTCTTCTCCTCCCTTTTCTACCTCTCTCTTCCTTTCCTCTCCCTGATTTCTCCTGCAGGTATCAAACTGACGCTGTCGGCTCTGCTGGATGGCAAGAATGTCAATGCTGGTGGCCACAAGCTTGGTCTAGGACTGGAGTTTCAAGCATAAATGAATATTGTACAATCGTTTAATTTTAAACTATTTTGCAGCATAGCTACCTTCAGAATTTAGTGTACCTTTTAATGTTGTATGTCTGGGATGCAAGTATTGCTAAATATCATGTTAGACTTCCAGGTTAAAGATGATTCAGCTTTAGGATGTTATCCTTTCAGAGGTACAGAAGAAACCCAATTTCAAAAAAGGTCCTTTCAGCTGTAGACTTGGTGGGGAGCTTGCTGGCCCCATTAGAGATGTCAGGTTTCTTTTTTACCTAGAAATGGCTGCAAGTGGAAGCTGATAATTTGCAGGCACTTTGTAAATTCCTATTGAGTAATTGAATGAAATTGTAACTTCCTGAGAATTGAACCTTGGTTTCCTATCCTAATTGATTGAGGAGAGGCTCTTTGTTTGATGGTGTGTACAAACTTATCTGAAAGGGACTTTTATAGGCAGGGACTTTTTCCACCTCCATCCATCACCTCTTTTACACAAGAAGTAGTCTGCAGGGTGTAGTAGCTGTTTCTTTTGTGCCATTTTGGGGTGGAGAAGTTGTGATGAAGCCAATAATTCAGGACTTAATTCCCTCTCATGTTGTGGTTTTTTTGCCCTTGCACCAGAGTATGAAATAGCTTCTAAGAGCCCCAGCTGCAAGCTGGGAAGAGTCTCTGCGACTGTAATCACATGGTGACAACACTCAGAATCTAAATTGGACTTCTGTTGTATTCTTGCCACTAAAGTTTATTTTTTAGCAGTTTAATGGGTACATTTTAGAGTTCCATTTTGTGTGGAATTAGATTCTCCCCTTCAAATGCTGTAATTAACATCACTTAAAATAAAACTTGAATAAAATATTGAAACCTTATCATTTTTTGGTTGTCTTTATTAATAAAAGTGTAAATAAAGAGGGCATATGTTTATCTTGTTTTTCAGCCTCTTGCTGTGGTTATGTGTGTGTGATATTTTTAGTTTTCTATTGCTGCATAACAAATTACCACAAATTTAGTGGCTTAAAACAATACTTAATTATTTCACAGGTCTGTCAGTCAGAAGTCCAAGCACTAGGTACCTGGGCTCTCTTAAGATTCTCACAGTGGTGAAATTAGGATGTCAGCGAACTGTGTCTTCATCTTAGGCTTGGGGTCTTCTAGGCACATATGGTTGTAGCAGAATTCAGTTTCCTTTAGTTGTAAGACAGTGGTTTCTATTGATACTTCTTTGCCAGCCATCAGCTAGGGTCTGCTTCAGCAAACACAGACCATCTGCATTCCTTGCCACGTGATCTTCTCCGTTTTGAAAGCTGGAACAGAAAAATTTCACCAGCAAATCCTTGCCACACTTCTTATTTCCTCCAGAAGAGCCCAAACACCTAATTCTCAAAAAATTTTATTTTTAAAATTAAGATATAATTGGCATATAACATTATGTTAGTTTCAGGTGTACAACAAATGATTTGATATTTGTATGTATTGTGAAATAATCACCATACCTGGATGTCCAGTTAACATCCATTACTTGTACAGAATTGTCTTTTGCTTGTGATGAGAAGTTTTCTTTTTTTTTTTTTTAATGGTTTTATTTATTTACTGGACATGTGGCATATGGGATCTTAGTTCCCCAACCAGGGATAAAACCCATGCCCCCCTCCATTGGGAGCTCAGAGTCTTAACCACTGGACCACCAGGGAAGTCCCTGATGAGAAGTTTTAAGACCATTAATTATGGTCACTGTGCTGTACATTACTTCCCCATAACTATTTTATAGTGTCCTAATCCTTTCAAGGGCTCACCTCATTAGGTCAGGTCCACTGAGGATAGTCTCCCATTAAAGTCAGCTATCCACATAGCATAACCTAATCACAGGAGTGCTAGCTCACATTCACCTGTCCCTCCCAAAGGCAGGGGATCATATAAAGGTATGGATCACTGGGAATGGATTCTGCCATATGTATTTAAAAATAACTTGTGGACTTCAAGCATTTACAAAACATGAACAGAATAGTAACTCTGCAGGTGTATTACTCAGCTTCATCAAATGTAAACTTTTTTCCTACTCAGTGATAAATTGTTTTAGGCAGCATTCCTTTTTATGGATGTTTGGAAGTGGCAATTCCAAACAGGTATCACATTTACTTTCAGCAAACTGGTCACCCCAAACCTGCTGGCCTCAGTATTTGTCATATTTCATCAGGTTCATAAAGACCTGCAGCTATTTCAAAGAGAATCTTGTTAAATGTGTTCAGAGACTGTGGTGCATAAAGCTTGTTGGGTACATCCAGTCAGATTCTAGGTACAGTAATGATATTTTGAAAGGTACAAAGGGCTCTCTGAGGGAATATTTTCCATTTATATATTGTCTGTTGCATGCAGCATGTCAGAATATTGTGCAAAATGCCGAGTTCATGATACACCAGTAGGAGAATTTAAAAAATCTAGTATGGGGACAAAAAAGAGGACTGAAGCTGTTTATTACAGGAAAAAGGCCTGATTAAGCCTGAATCTCCCAACATGCAGACGCTACAATTGAGATTATTTGTAAAACTGAGTGATGGTTTTTGTATCACAGAGGGAAAACTCTAGGGGAACCTGGGAGGACTTTGAACCCTGGCTACCCTGATAGTTTTGCAATAAGGGTACCATTCAGTCTACTTGGGCTTGTGGCTGGCTTGGGGAAATGAATAGATGAATGACCTTTTAGTTTTCTTAACAACACAGAGTTTGTGTGTTTCTGAGCGGTCACCAGGGCCAGATAAATGTTAAGGGAAACCAGATTCAGGAGAACACAGGCCCTCTCTCCTCAGAGAGGCAGCTCAACTGTATATGGGGGAGGAGCAAGCTTCTTAGGGAATCATGGAGGCCAGAGTGGAGAAGCTGTGGGGTAAAATAAATGTCTTGTTTCATGACATGATTTTCCTGCAAATCAATCAAATGTAATTTTATGACCTGAAGCCTATATACATATATTAAGAAAACATTCACAGAACACACAGACCACAGCATTATGCCTGGGGCCTTAAGGGAACTTCTGGAAGCTTCTAAATTTGCATTTTCATATACCGGGGGTTTTAAGTTACAGGATTTAAAAATAGAAGCTTACTCCTCTTTCCTAGCTCACTTCTCTGCTTTTCCTTCAATAATACCTTTACCATTATATAGTATGTACTTTACACTGTAGTCTCCCTCACAAGAAAAGAAATTCTACAAAGGTGGGGAGTTTCTTTCAGTGCTGTATACTGAAATATGAGGAGGTGCTAAGTATTTGTTGAAGTAATAAATGGTTATGGGGAAAGGTAAAAAATAAAACATTAACCCAAAATTCCACCACCCATTCTTAATATTTATGTTTCTTTGCCTTTGGGAGGGGGAGGGCAGTTACTTCTCTTTTGGGATCACTCTATTACGAAGTTGAATACTTATAAAAATGTTCTAAAACAATTGGGAGAGGCTTGCTCTGACCCTCTTCACACCTTACAAATTACATCCTTAGTTTGCAGCCGACTTTGAGGTGCTCCCCCTTGCCCCAAGTCCCGCTCTGCCTCTCCTTTCTGGTTTCCAGAACTCCATTCCTGGCCGCGGCGTCATCACGCTGGGACGCAAACGCCTACGGACGCCGCGATGCTTTACGCAGTGTCTGACGTCACGACGCAGAGCCTAGCAACCGCGCAGGCTCGTAGCCGAGAACGTTATGGCTGCCGCCGCCCGGAGGAGAATGAGCGGCGCCGAGCAAGGAAATCTGCTGCCCAGGCCAGGTGTCCAGGTCCCCGGAGGGCTGGCGCGGCCGCTGGTCCTGGCCCTGCTGCTTGCATCCGCCATCATGCCCAGTGGTAAAGGGGGCGCGGCGGCAGGGCGGGCGCGGGAAGACGGGGCGGGCCCCGGCGCGGAACGCCAAGACGGGCACCGCCGGGGAACGGGCGATTTCGAGTGTCCGGAGCAGGTGGCGGTATCTACAGGGGCAGGGTGTCTACAGCCCTGGCGAGGCTGTCTGAAGGGGTCTGTGAAGGTAGGGTCTTTAAGAGGCCTCAGAAGTGGGCTTGAAAGCTCCGGGGACCCGGGCAGCGAGTGTGCAGATGGGCGGGGAAGGAGGAGTGGCCGTGGTGTCTGGAGAGTCTTGAAGAATGGGTCGCTACAGGGAATAGCTGTAATTCGGTCTCCAAAATTCCTTGGAGGTGTGGAGTTAAAAAAAAAAACAAAACAAAAAACACAAACACCGCACAACTGTAAGAGCTGTGAGTTGAGTTTATTCAATATCTTACTGAAGGTTATAGCGGGCGGAGCCAGCTTTTCAGTTGTGAGCAATTGTTCGAAGAGGTCGAGAGAGGAGCCAGAATATATATGAAATTTTTTTCTAATTTGCTGGGACATGTAGTCGAACATCAAAAGATTATTGCTAATAACAACAGATCTGAAGGTTATAATTTTAGTACTTTTCTCTATATGGGAAGACACAGGAATCTGGGGTGATTGAAGTTTTTCCTTAAAGAATTTCCTTAGATAGGACCCGTATATCCAAGGCAGAATACTTCATCCTGTTTTTCTCTATCCTGAATTCCCCTCAGGCCCACTGTGATGGGCACTTGCAGTGACTAATGGCTTGATTCTTGTGGAACTGGAATGGCACACAGCTTTTTTTTCCTTTTCTTTATAGAGATGGGAGTTAGGAGGGTCTAAAAGAGAGGACAGAGGGGAGAGGTGCTGAAGAGTTTAGAGGGTGTGGTATCCAGAGAGAGTCTCAAGGTCAGGGGTGGGTGCCCGGGTGTTTAGCTGGGCCAAGGGACGGTGAGATCAGCCGTAAAGAGGAAGGTGGGTAGGGGGAGTGAATGGACTGAGCTGATGGAATATTTTGGAGAGCAAAAGGGAAAAGAACTATCTTTGAGTACTGTTGCCTCTCTGAGGACTGGGAGATTCTGGTGCTTGGTAAAGAGCCAGAATGCTAGAGTGTTGTACTTCTGAGGGGCTTAGGAGGACAGGAATTCTGGGACAGGTGAGATTCTTTGTAAACGTAGTCCCCCTTCTCTGTGCCCCTCTGTGTCCTGGATAGCCCTGCTTCATTTTGATGGATCTGTAGGATTTAAGCATTTCTGTTTTAGTTTTTTTGAGTCATGATTGACATATTAGTTTCAGGTGTACAGCATAATAATTTGATATTTGTATACACCGAGATCACCACAGTAAGTCTAGTTGCCATCCAGCACCCTGCATCGTTAACAACAATTTTTTTCCTATGATGAGGACTTTGAAGATTTACTTTCTTAGCAACTTTCCAGTATGCAGTATTATTAATTATGGTCACCATGCTGTACATTGCATCTGCATCCCTTATTTAATTTATAATTGGGAGTTTGTATCTTTTGATTCCCTTCACCTCCACTCTTTCCCCCTGCCTCCCCCACCATTTTGTTTTCTGTATCTATGAGTTTAGCTTTTTTGTTTTGTTTTTTAAATGACACGTGTGAATGAAATCATGATATTTGTCTTTCCCTTACTGACATATTACACTTTAGTGTAATGCCCTGAATATCCGCTCATGTTGTTGCAGATGGCAAGATTCCATTCTCTTATGTCTGAATGATAATTCATCCTGTATATGTATCTCAATTTCTTTATCCATTCATTGGTTCATGAGCTCCTTGGTTGTTTCTGTATCTTGGCTATTTTAAATAATGCTACATGATTAAGTACTCCTTTTCTTAGAAATGTTACATTGTTAATCAAGATATTGAAGGCCTTATTGAAAAATGAAACCTGTAAACCATGTTCTGAGACTTGGGAGGAACAAATGCACTAATAAGAATTTATAATGCATTTAAGCAGTATCTTGTGTAGCAGCTCCTTTTTATTTTCAGGCCAAGGCACAATCCTTATGCCTAAATCTTTTCTGAGTTCAGATGAAAAACATTATGAATGGGATAGTGTTCACTTACTTGCCAGCAGGGCTGTCTAGCCATACATTCCTCTGCTACAATGCTGTGATTACTTACTTGGGTTTCCCCAGCAGGACTGAGTGTGTGTGGACCACCCTCCCAGAAATGTTTGTAAGTCTGGGGAAGGACTGTGGTCCATTTTCCTAAGGTCCTTTCATTGCTAGTAAATAAGGGGGCTTTCTCTTGTTGATGCAAGTATTCCTGTTCCTGAAGTACTTAAGTAGCATGGTTGTTTTGGTCATTTAATCATCTAAGAAAAAACTGACATGTAGACATTTATATTTCTTGCTGGAACGCTTAAGATATATGGTTTAGGGGTATATGTAGCTGGTAACTATAGTTTCAGAAACAACTTTTTAAAAGATGGTTGAAAATCTTCTGACATGTGCTTTTAATAGGGAGGCTGCTCCTTGCAGAACAGTGTCGCATGTGTAGAACTTTGGCTAATACAAATGTTCTTTGTAAGTGTGCCGTAGGGTAGAGTGATTTCAGAATAGTTACTCTTGTCAGAAGAAAATGAAAGTCTAGCTAGAATGTATTGAGTTTCAAAGTTCAAGTAACCATAAAACATTAGAAAGTTGCCATATCAGTTTTATTTAAACTTGTTCCATGTTAGATTTCTTAAACTTTCAGTGCTTACTTGGCTGTATTCTTGGCAATCTCTGAGACTTTTTTAGTTTTATGTGTTTGTTTTGACGAATTAAAAAAAACTAATGTAAGCATTATTTTGGATTATGGGATACTCACTGTAAGACCAGGTCTGCCATGCTATTTCAAAAATGCCTACTTTCTACATTCTGCCATCATATTGCTCCCAGATGTTGCCTTAATTTATTTAATATGTAATGTATTCAATTTTTAAGGCATTGTTTCTCAGAATTCAATGTGTGAATGAACTCTCAGAAATATTGATACAGTGTAAGGAAGTTTTTAAAAAGGGACCAGTAGAAGAGAAGTTAGAAACTTTTAATTTTTAAAAAGTTAACTTTTAACTAGAGAGGTAATATCAAATAGGGAAGGGTAGAGATGGAACATATATTTAGAAATCTAAAGTTATATACATATATGCTGCTGCTGCTGCTAAGTCGCTTCAGTCGTGTCCAACTCTGTGCGACCCCATAGACGGCAGCCCACCAGGCTCCACTGTCCCTTGGATAATCCAGGCAAGAACACTGGAGTGGGTTGCCATTTCCTTCTCCAATGCATGAAAGTGAAAAGTGAAAGTGAAGTCACTCAGTCTTATCTGACTCTTAGCGACCCCATGGACTGCGGCCCACCAGGCTCCTCCGTGGGATTTTTCAGGCAAGGGTACTGGAGTGGGGTGCCATATATATATANAATGCATGAAAGTGAAAAGTGAAAGTGAAGTCACTCAGTCTTATCTGACTCTTAGCGACCCCATGGACTGCAGCCCACCAGGCTCCTCCGTGGGATTTTTCAGGCAAGGGTACTGGAGTGGGGTGCCATATATATATATAACCTTGAACAAGTAAATCTGTGAAGTCAGAGTTACCACTTTGTTCTGAATACACGCCATAGCTGACTGGGTCAGCCTCTTTGAAGGAGTAGTGGTCCAGAAGGTTGATCTAATTTACATCAAATGTTTCAGATGAATTCCAAGTTTGTTTTCTTGAATGTAACGTCTAGTGTTTTTTATTGTTTGGATGCACTGCAGGGCATGCAAGATCTTAGTTTCCCAACCAGAGTTCAAACTGCGCCCCCTGCAGTGGCAGCACAGAATCTTAACCATTGGACCACCAGGGAAGTCCTAATTTCCACATTTTTGCTCCTTGAACAATATTTATTAACTCTACTCCTACCTGGAGCTTCCCTGGTGGACTCCTAGCTGATGCTAGGTATTGGAGTCACAACAACAAGTAGGGTGATGTTGGAGGTATCCTTAGAAGAGTCAGTGGGGTTTTACCTGGCTGAGAACTATGAGAAAGGCTTTTGAGAGGGTGTGGCACAGACGGTAAAGTGTCTGTCTGCATTGCAGGAGACCCTGGTTTGATCCCTGGGTTGGGAAGATCCCCTGGAGAAGGAAATGGCAGCCCACTCCAGTATTCTTGCCTGGAAAATCCCATGGAGGGAGGAGCATGGTAGGCTCCGTCCATGGGGTCGCAAAGAGTCGGACACGACTGAGCGACTTCACTTTCAGTAGGTATAGAAACAGTACTTGGGAAGCAGTGTAGGATTTGTGGAGAGAGTTGGGTCAAGAGCATGTTCAGTAAGTGTTTATTGAATGCCTGCTATCTGTTAAGTAGACAGTGGGGATAGAATAGTTTGGAAGATTAGTATGAGGTAATAGCATTGAGATAATGGGGACCAGATCATATAGGAGTTTACAGGCTATTATAAAGGCTTTGAATTTCACTTTTGAGAGAAGCGGAGAGCTAGTAGGTGGTTTTAAGCAGAGCAGTAACATCATTTAACATAAGGTTTTACAGGGTGACTCTGGCAGTTGAGTGGACACTGGGGATTATGGTAGAAGCAGGCAGATCATTTAGAAGACTACTGTAATCTAGGTGAGACGATGATGGCTTGGATTAGGCAGTAGCAATGGAGAGGTGAAAACTCTTCAAATTCTTTATATATTTTGAAGATAGGGTAACAGATTGGATGTGGAATGTTAAAATAATGACTGCAAGGCTTTAGGCTTGAACAACAGAGAAATGGAGTTGTCATAACTGAGGAGGAGACTGTAGATGGAACAGGGTTTTGCTGTTGTTGTTGTTGGTTTCTTTGTCTTTTCGGAGTGGGGAGTAAAAATTCATGTCTTTAACCTTTTCATCTTGAAATAATTGTAAATTCACTTGCAGTTGTAAAAAATAAAATACAGAAATTCTGTGTACCCTTTACCCAGTTTTTCTCAGTGATAGTATCCTGCAAAACTGTAGTGCAGTAGACACTGATATTGATGCAGTCAAGATACAGAGCATTTCCATCACCATAAGGATTTTTTCTGTGGCGCTTTTAAAAGTCAGCCTCACTTTTTCCCTATCCCTACTCCCTCCTGAATTCCTGGCGACCACTAATCTTTTTTATTTCTATAATCTTACAATTCTTTGCATGTGATGTATGGAATCATATCATAGGTAGCTTTGGGGAGTTGGCTGGTTTTACCTAGTGTAATTCTTGGGAGATGCATCTGAGTTGTTTCATGTATCAATAGTTTGTTCCTTTTTATTGCTGAGTAATGTTCCTTGGCATGTATGTGTACTGCAGTTATTTAACCATTCATCTGTTGAAGGACATCTGAGTTGTTTCCAGTGTTTGGCTATTGTGAATAAGGCTGCTATAAACATTTATGGAAAGATTCTTGTGTGAGCATAAGGGTTCACTTCACTTCCCTAGGGTAAATGCCCAGGACTGTAACTGCTGGGTCATGTGGTAGTTGCACATTTAGTTTAAGAAACTGCCAAACGGTTTTCTGAAATGGTTGTCACATGTTATGTAACCATAGCAACGTGTGAGTGATCTTGTTACCCTGCATCCTTGCCAACATTTGACATGATGATTATTTTTTATTTTAGCCATTCTGATAGGTATATGGCGATATCTCATTGAGATTTAATTTGCATTCTGCTAACGGATAACATCTTTTCATATGCTTGTTTGCTATCTGTATACTCTTTTTTGGTGAAATGTCTCTTGATGTCTTTTGTCCATGTTCTAATTGGGTTGTTTGCTTTTTCACTTTTGAGTTGTCATAATTTTTCATGTATTCTCGATATGAGTCCTTTGTTGGGTATGGGGCTTACAGATACTTCTTCCACTTGGTAGCATGTCTTTTCTTCCCCACAAGTCTTTTACTGAACAAAAGTTTTAAAATTTCTATGGAATCCAATTTATGAACTTTTCCTTTTATGTATTGTGTTTTTGGCCTAAGAATTTATCTAGTCCACGATTCTGAAGATTTTGTTGGAGGTCTTTTCCTAAAATCTGTGCAGTTTAAAAAAAATTATTATTTTAATTGATTTATTTAAACTTTGGTAGTGTTGGGTCTTCGCTGCTACGTGCGGGCTTTCTCTGGTTGTGGCGTGTGGGCTTCTCTTGTGGGGCATAGGCTCCAGGCCCATGGGCTTAGTAGTTGAGGCATATGGGCTTAGTTGCTCCATGGCACGTGGAGTCTTCTGGACCCGGGATTGAACCCATGTCCCCTGCTTTGGGAGCTGGATTCTTATCCTGTATACCACCAGGGAAGCCCCTAAAATCTGTGTAGTTTTACATTTAAACTCGTGACCCATGTTTTACTTAATTTTTGCAAAAGGTGTGAGTCTTAGGCCAAGGTTAATTTAGCTTGTTAGATTACATTGATTTTTGAGTATTGAGGTGATCTTGCATCTCTGAAATAAACCTTATTAATCATGGAGTATCATTTTATATATTGGTGATTTCTTTTTCGTTTTTTTGGCTGTTCCATGTGGTTTACCGGGTCTCAGTTTCCCAGCCAGGGATTGAACCTGGGCAGTGAAAGCTTGGACTCCTAACCACTAGGTCACCAGGGAACTTTATATTGCTGGTTTCTATTTGTTAATATTTTGTTAAGAATTTTTGCATTTCTGTTCATGAAGGATACCAGTATGTAATTTTCTTTTTCTGTAGTGCCTTTGGTTTTGGTTTCAGGAGCTTCATAAAAGGAATCATGAAGTGTTCCCTCCACAGGTGTCTGGAGGAGGTTGTATAGAATTGGTGCTAACTCTTCATTAAACATTTGGTAGAATTCTCCAGTAAAATTTTCCAGTGAATTCTCCATTCTCATGTGGGCTAGGATATTTAATTTTGGGGAATTTTAAAATTAAGTATTCAGTTTCTTTAATAGTTAAAGGACTAGTCAAATTATGTATTTCATATGTGGTAAGTTGTGGTACTTTGTGTTTTTAAGATTCTGGTCTTAAAATTTCTCTTTTAGTTGCTTTTTATGACGTTGCTCTGACGGGAGGTGGGGGTTGGTGCACATTACTTGCAGTTAGAGCTAGACATCTGGGGTCTCCACTTGATCTGCGTTGAGCTTAAGGACAGTGGTGGTCCTGGTCGCTCTGGGCAGAGGAGAGTTTCGGCTGCTCTTGTGGCCTGCACTGACGTGTTGATGGGGACAGCCTCGTCACTGCTGGGCCATGGCTACAGTCTAGACTGTCCACCAGGCCTCCTCTGGCACATCCTTTTATGGAGGCGAAGGGGCGCCTCACTGCAGCTTGGTCAGGGGTAATCTGGGTTCCCCACCTGGTCTTTGCTGCTGTAAGTGTGAGCGGAGAGTGGTGCTCTTTGTTTGGAGAGCGTAAGAGCAGTCGTCTAAAAGTTTTCTTTCTTGCTAGGGTGCCTCTCTCCTGATCTTCTGGCAAGAGAGCAGGCTTTTTTGGGGGCCCATTTTGTCCATACTCTTGGGTGTTTCCAGGTTACTGGATTCTTCAGCTCCAAGTCTGGAATACATGAGGTAAAAAGAAAATTCAGAATAGTCAACTCTGGGTTGTTTCTCAGGTCCTGAGGTCTCTGATCGCTCTGCCTTATTCTTTCCACCTTTCACAGTTGTGTTATTTTATATGTAATAGGAAGAGTTTTATTTGTTTTTAGTGGGAAGAATAGGGAAAAATATATTTATTCCATCTTCCTAGCAGTGAAAGTCAGAATTTCATTTTGAACGTGTTAATTTGAATGACAAATCTAAGCGGACATGTTGGGTAGACAGTTGGGCTTATGAGCCGAGAGTTCTGGTAGTTTGTGGACCTTCTCTTTTGAGGGCTTCATTTTTCTGAGAGAAGTCAGGAAGCTATATTAGCCTTTGACAATGAGGACAACAGAAAAGGTTTTAGAAGTTTGAGGACAGGGCAAACTGTGAATGGTCTACTAAGAGAGTAGAAGGGTAAACAGGCTAGGAAAATAAAGTATAATTGCTGACAGCATAACATGTACATCTGAATTTGGGTGTTGCATTTAAAGTGAAATAAAAAAATGAAAAATAGAAAATGAAATATTCATCAGATAACAGTTGCCTTTCCAGATAGTAAGAACTTAAGCAGCATAACAGATCTGTTGCATTTCATAGCCTGCCACCATAAGAAAAAGAAAGAATAGAGAGGGATCTGACTTTAGGTCACAATGGCAAAGTCCATACAGAGGTTGTGCCCCCTGTTCTAATTTCACAAAGGTTGGATTTCAGTACCTGCAGAACAGAAAGGTGACTAATCCTAGTTTAGTGAAAAATATAGGTGTATTTCATTTTAGCTTGGTGGAGATAAATTTGGAGATTTCAGTGTAACATTTCTTTCTTTACTTATTTTAGTTCAATCACAGATTGAGTCATTGAGCCAGCCTGTACTCAAGTCAGATGTTTCTACTCCAAATATGAATGCTTTAACAAATGAAAACCAAACCACACCTTCTACTTTCCAAATCAGCACCACTATCCCTCCCACAACTAGTACAGAAAAAAGTGGAGTGGCGTCCGTGTCCCCTC
>SJYV01054450.1:1812246-1822962 GCA_006410875.1 Neotragus pygmaeus
TAACTCTTCATTAAACATTTGGTAGAATTCTCCAGTAAAATTTTCCAGTGAATTCTCCATTCTCATGTGGGCTAGGATATTTAATTTTGGGGAATTTTAAAATTAAGTATTCAGTTTCTTTAATAGTTAAAGGACTAGTCAAATTATGTATTTCATATGTGGTAAGTTGTGGTACTTTGTGTTTTTAAGATTCTGGTCTTAAAATTTCTCTTTTAGTTGCTTTTTATGACGTTGCTCTGACGGGAGGTGGGGGTTGGTGCACATTACTTGCAGTTAGAGCTAGACATCTGGGGTCTCCACTTGATCTGCGTTGAGCTTAAGGACAGTGGTGGTCCTGGTCGCTCTGGGCAGAGGAGAGTTTCGGCTGCTCTTGTGGCCTGCACTGACGTGTTGATGGGGACAGCCTCGTCACTGCTGGGCCATGGCTACAGTCTAGACTGTCCACCAGGCCTCCTCTGGCACATCCTTTTATGGAGGCGAAGGGGCGCCTCACTGCAGCTTGGTCAGGGGTAATCTGGGTTCCCCACCTGGTCTTTGCTGCTGTAAGTGTGAGCGGAGAGTGGTGCTCTTTGTTTGGAGAGCGTAAGAGCAGTCGTCTAAAAGTTTTCTTTCTTGCTAGGGTGCCTCTCTCCTGATCTTCTGGCAAGAGAGCAGGCTTTTTTGGGGGCCCATTTTGTCCATACTCTTGGGTGTTTCCAGGTTACTGGATTCTTCAGCTCCAAGTCTGGAATACATGAGGTAAAAAGAAAATTCAGAATAGTCAACTCTGGGTTGTTTCTCAGGTCCTGAGGTCTCTGATCGCTCTGCCTTATTCTTTCCACCTTTCACAGTTGTGTTATTTTATATGTAATAGGAAGAGTTTTATTTGTTTTTAGTGGGAAGAATAGGGAAAAATATATTTATTCCATCTTCCTAGCAGTGAAAGTCAGAATTTCATTTTGAACGTGTTAATTTGAATGACAAATCTAAGCGGACATGTTGGGTAGACAGTTGGGCTTATGAGCCGAGAGTTCTGGTAGTTTGTGGACCTTCTCTTTTGAGGGCTTCATTTTTCTGAGAGAAGTCAGGAAGCTATATTAGCCTTTGACAATGAGGACAACAGAAAAGGTTTTAGAAGTTTGAGGACAGGGCAAACTGTGAATGGTCTACTAAGAGAGTAGAAGGGTAAACAGGCTAGGAAAATAAAGTATAATTGCTGACAGCATAACATGTACATCTGAATTTGGGTGTTGCATTTAAAGTGAAATAAAAAAATGAAAAATAGAAAATGAAATATTCATCAGATAACAGTTGCCTTTCCAGATAGTAAGAACTTAAGCAGCATAACAGATCTGTTGCATTTCATAGCCTGCCACCATAAGAAAAAGAAAGAATAGAGAGGGATCTGACTTTAGGTCACAATGGCAAAGTCCATTCAGAGGTTGTGCCCCCTGTTCTAATTTCACAAAGGTTGGATTTCAGTACCTGCAGAACAGAAAGGTGACTAATCCTAGTTTAGTGAAAAATATAGGTGTATTTCATTTTAGCTTGGTGGAGATAAATTTGGAGATTTCAGTGTAACATTTCTTTCTTTACTTATTTTAGTTCAATCACAGATTGAGTCATTGAGCCAGCCTGTACTCAAGTCAGATGTTTCTACTCCAAATATGAATGCTTTAACAAATGAAAACCAAACCACACCTTCTACTTTCCAAATCAGCACCACTATCCCTCCCACAACTAGTACAGAAAAAAGTGGAGTGGCGTCCGTGTCCCCTCAACCCTTGCCTACTACTTCTTTGTCCCAAGAGGAAGTTGATAACAATGAAGATCCTAGCATAGAGGAGGAGGATCTTCTCACACTGAACAGTTCTCCGTCCACTGCCAAAGACACTCTGGACAACGGGGATTATGGAGAACCAGACTATGACTGGACCACCAGCCCCCAGGATGATGAGTCCAGTGAAGCCTTGGAAGAAAACAGGGGCTACATGGAAATTGAACAGTCAGAGAGACCTTTTAAAACACCACCCTCAAATATAGAAGAGGAAGATAGCCATTTCTTTTTCCACCTTATTATTTTTGCTTTTTGTATTGCTATTGTTTATATTACATATCACAACAAAAGGAAGGTAAGTTTGAGATTTTTTTCACCCCCTCTAGTTGCCCTCATCTCAGTCATACTTCTTATTAATGCTTTTGCTTATTCAGAGGTTTTTTCCCCTCTTTTAATCAGGTTTCAGTTGATGGTAAAATATTGTGATATCTTATCAGCTTGTATGTCTGTGTGGATTTTTAACAAATGACAGAATGCTTTACTGCATGTGAGTGAGTGAGTGAAAGTTGCTCAGTCATGTCCGACTCTTTGCGACCCCATGGACTATACAGTCCATGAAATTCTCCAGGCCAGAGTACCGGAATGGGTAGCTTTTCCTTTCTCCAGGGATCAAACCCAGGTTTTCCACACTGCAGGTGGATTCTTTACCATTTGAACCACAAGGGAAGTCCAAGAATATTGGAGTGGGTAGCCTATCCCTTCTCCAGTGGATCTTCCCAACCCAGGAATTGAACTGGGGGCTTAGAGGGTAAAAGTGTCCGCCTGCATTGCAGGAGACCCGGATTCAATCCCTGAGTCGGGAAGATCCCCTGGAGAAGGAAATGTCAACCCACTCCAATACTCTTGCCTGGAAAATCCCATGGATGGAGGAGCCTAGGAGGCTGCAGTCCATGGGATCACAAAGAGTCGGACACAACTGAGGGACTTCACTTTCACTTTCTCCTGCATTGCAGGCAGATTCTTTACCAACTGAGCTGTCAGGGAAGCCAACTACATGTGCTTTTTAAAAAAAGAAGCCAATTGATTTTGAGAAAAAACCAAAGGCCGATGATTTTTTTTTTTAAAGGTTTTATGTCTTAATTTGCCATTGCTACTTCATTGGGAGTGCTTGTGGAGAGAGATGTTAATTTAGGACTTCTAATTTATTTACATTGAACTTAATGTTATTTTGATAACTTTTCCTCCTGGTTGTTAAAGTAGTAGATGTCTTTTTTAGGGACACAGAAAAATGTAGAAAAGAAAATGTAAGCTACTACCCAAAGCTGAGCATTATTAACATTTTGGTATATTTCTGGCCTGTAAATGTGTGTATAATTCAGATATATATGTGTATGCTAATAATTTTTAAATGAACTTGATTTCATATAGAGTTTTATATCTTGCCTTTTTCCAAACAAAACACGAGCATTTTTCATATCATTAATATTCTTTAAAAACATGATTTAATAGCTACATAATTTAACTTTCCTGTTGAATATTTAGGTTGTTTTCAATTTTTGATCTAGAAATAATAATATGATTATTATTAGTAGTACAGAACATGCTGTACTGAAATTGATTTGTTGGATTATATGAAGCAGAGGAGGCATAAATAGGACTGTATGGATAATTTAGTATGAGGGTTCATCTGGGCGCTCTGCAGTCCCTGAGCTAAATAGTTAAACTTTTTAAACACTTAGAGGGAAATCAAACACAGTGTCCTTTTCAATACTTACTGGTCAGGAAATCTCAGTTCTTGACTTTGTTGTAACTTGCTTTGTGAATCCAGCACCCACTTCCCCTTTAGGACATTGATTTTCTCACCTGCAAAAATGATACAGAGGTAATTTCAGAATGCCTTCCAGCTCTTAGAATCAGTGATTCTAATATCTCATTTGCGGTTTTGAGTTGGTTTATTTGTCTCTCACTAGCTCTGTAAGTATTTGTAGGTGGATGAAATTTTGAATGCCAGTTTTGTTTTATTCCACTGTTCAGTTTGGACCATCTCTATTACAAACACCTAAAGAAAGAAAGTGAAGTTGCTCAGTCATGTCTGACTGTTTGCGACGCTGTGGACTGTAGCTTACCAGGCTTCTCCGTCAATGGGATTTTCCAGGCAAGAGTACTGGAGTGGGGTGCCCTTGCCTTCTCCAGGAGATCTTCCCGACTCAGGGATTGAACCTGGGTCTCCTGCATTGTGGGCAGACACTTTACCATCTGAGCCACCAGGGAAGCCTTAGGGACTTAAACACCTAAGGGACTTGTTAAACAGGTATTTACAAGGTGGAAAACAAAATAGCTCTTTTATTGTTGACATTTTACTTTTGTATTTGGGAACCTAGGAGACAGATATTTCAGCTATAAAAACTTTTAGCATGTCCTTTATTTTCTCTTTTGAATATCTGATTTGTTTCATTCCAGATTTTCCTTCTGGTTCAAAGCAGGAAATGGCGTGATGGTTTTTGTTCCAAAACAGTGGAATATCATCGTCTTGACCAGAATGTTAATGAAGCAATGCCTTCTCTGAAGATTACCAATGATTATATATTTTAAAGCACTGTGATTTGCATTTGCTTATTATGTAATTTTATTTGCTTGACTTTTTATATGATATTGTGCAGATGTTTGCCATTGGCAGTTCATACTTAAATGGGAGGTGGGCCTCTCTTTATTTTGCCTTGGTGCTTTGGAAATTAAGTATCACGAACAAGGAGTATATAATTTTTTATCTACATTTTTAGAGGTGAATTCAATCAGGTGTCCAAAATGTGGAGCTAAGCGTTACCTGTTAGTTTTTTATTGTTTTAGATTTCTTTATTGTACTTCTTCTGGAAGTGTCAGTAATGCTACTTTAAAAAAATCCCAAACTTATAATTAAATTCTAACATATCTGATATTGCTGACTCAGATTCTCTTTCTGCCATCCAAATACTGTTTCTTAAGCACACATTTCTTTGTGCTGTAAAACTGTAATCTACAAGGATGTATGTAATGATGCTTTACATATAAGTAACATTTTTTTCTTCCAGGACACTCTGCTTTGGATATTTTTGGATAATTTATGTATAATTTATTATTGCTCATTCTGACCACAATTTTAAATAGTACATTAATAAATGTGTCTAAAAATTCTGGCAGTAGAGACTCTGCAGTTTGCAGTGGACGTAAATAAAATGTTATAGATAGCTTTTTTGCTTTGAATTACTGAATTAAATTTAGAGGTAGAAATTGTTGTGAAATATTAAATACATGTACAATTGCTTTACTTAGCAATTGATTGTAGCACGGGTTCCTCCAAGCCTTCAAGCAAGGGGCAGAGTTTAAAATTATATCATATTTGTTCACTTGCTTATTTTTTATAGTAAGTTTGAATGAATTTTAGGAGACATTGTAATTTAAATAATCTTGGATCTAGGGCTTTCAAATTAAAATTATACCTGTTTGTATACATAAAGGCTGTATATGTACACTGACTTTCTCCCTTTGTGTTTGGTTTCTTGTTCTTTTTTAATAGCAACTGGAAATTACTTACTATATTTAATTTTGACTTGTCTTACTATCATAAGGAGTTGATCAGTATGTAAATATATGATTTGAAACATAGTTGACTTACAGGTGTCACAACAACTTTTTAGAAAATATAACCCCTAATATATGTTAAACCCTACTCACAAAACCCAGGTGAGCTAGTGGGCATATGGTTTGTGTAGAGATGGAAGAGGCAGGGTGGTCCATCCTTTCTCTTGGGTGGACAGTTTACTGTTTGAGTAAGGAAGGGAGGCACACTGGAAGTACACCTGAACTGTTCTTGCAGTAATTTTTTTCATATCTGAAATTGTATTATTTAATATTTTGAATAAGATTTTAAAAAATAAATGGCAAAGATATAAATTCATGATTTTATGAGCGTGTTTCATTTTAATGATTAGTCCTTCACTGGGTGGTGATAGATGGGTAGTGTATCTCTGGAAAGAAAAAAAAGAAAATGTATTAGCTGGCTTTTGTTCCTTTTAACACTGGGACTCTGCTTCTGTGAATTCCACATAACATTTCTAGATCCTCCTTTAGCTCTAGTTAATGGCGATGTACTGTGGTTCACTGAAAACCATAGCAAAGTAGGACTGCAAAGGAAAGGAAAGCAGCTAAATCAGTGTACTGCACTTCTGGCATCCTGCTTCCTTGTTGTCTTCCTGTTGAAGCCTCTCCCATCCTGGAGGATTGCCCCCCTTAGTGGATCTGGGGTTCTTTGGTGCTTCTTGATGGCAGTCTTTGCTACACATGTCCCAGTGCTGCAATCAAATAGCCTCTGACTTGGAGCATCAGATTGTACACTGATCAAAAATGCTTCCAGTGTCTTACAAAGGCACCCAAGTCACTGATCTATAAGTCTCTATAATTCAGACATACATGTGTATGTTAACAATTTTTAAATGAACTTGACTTCATATTGTTTTGCATCTTGCTTTTTACCTAACATCATGAGCATTTTCTATGTCATTAATATTTTTTAAAAACATCTAATAGCTGCATAATTTAACTATTTTCCTCTTGGCTGTTTAGATCGTTTCATTTTTGGCTCAGAAATAATATTGTGGTGAATATTTCTGTATTGGAATTGGTTTGTTGGGTTAAATGAGGCAAAGGAGGCATAAATAGAAATGAATGGCACAAACAAGACCTACATTTGAGTCTTACAGCACCAGTGTATCCTACTCATATGTGGTGTCGTCTTTCAGTGTCAGTTTCTGGAGAGACCAGGAGCGTGGCTCCAAATGTTGGTACTAATGGCATAGTAGATAACACTTTAGTTACCATTTCCGTGTCTTATCTGAAAAAGAATGTGTTGAAAGTCGTGAGGCAGGCAGAAGCAGACACTTAGAATTTGTGCTGGCAGGCATGTCTGTCTTTTCTTTTAAAGATTTATTTATTTTTGGCTGCTCTAGGTTTTTGTTGCTATGAGTGTTCTTTCTCTGGTTGCAGTGTGTGGGCTTCTCGATGCAGGGCTTCTCTTGTTGCGGAGCATGGGCTCTTGGGTTCAGGAGTTGTGGCACACCGGCTTAGTTGCCACGCACCCTGTGGGATTTTCCCAGACCAGGGATCGAACCTGTATTCCCTGCAGATTCTTAACCAGTAGAGCACTGGAGAAGCCCCTCAGGAGGGCAAGCATGTCTTGACTGGGTTTTGACTTTATTTTTAAAGATTTTCAACTTGTTTACTTTTTAATATGTATGTATATTTATTATTTAAAGAGATGGGAATACCAGAACATGTTACCTGCCTCCTGAGTAATCTGTATGCAGGTCAAGAAGCAACATTTGGAACCGGGCATGGAACAATGAACTGATTCTAAACTCGGAAAGGAGAACAGCAAGGCTGTATTGTCACCCCACTTATTTAACTTATATGCAGAGTACATTATGCAAAATGCCGGGCTGGATAACTCAAGCTGGAATCAAGATTCTGGGGAGAAATTTCGATAACCTCAGATATGCAGATGATACCACCCTAATGGCAGAAAGTGAAGAGGAACTAAAGAGGCTCTTGATGAAAGTGAAAGATGAGAGTGAAAAAGTTGGCTTCAAGCTCAACATTCAAAAAATGAAGATCATGGCATCTGGTTCCATCACATCATTTCAGATAGATGGGTAAACAGTGGAAACAGTATCAGACTTTATTTTCTTGGGCTCCAAAATCACTGTGGACGATGACTGCAGCCATGAAATTATAAGATGCTCCTTGGAAGAAAAGCTATGACAAATCTAGACAGTATATTAAAAAGCAGAGACATCACTGCTGGCAAAGATCTGTATAACCAAAGCTATATGGTTTTTCCAGTAGTCGTGTACAGATGTGAGAGTTGGACCGTAAAGAAAGCTGAGCGCCAAAGAATTGATGATTTCGAATTGTCGTGCTGGAGAAGACTCTTGAGGTTCTCTTGGACTGCGAGGAGATGAAACCAGTCAATCCTAGAGAAAATCAACCCTAAATATTCATTGGAAGGACTCATGCTGAAGCTGAAGTTCCAATACTTTGGCCACCTGATACAAAGAGCTGACTCATTGGAAAAGACCTTGATCCTGGGAAAGATTGAAGGCAGGAGGAGAAGGGGGCGACAGGATGAGATCGTTGGATGGCATCACCGACTCAGTGGGCATAAATTTGAGCAAGCTGTAGGAGATAGTGAAGGATACTCCCTGGCATGCTGCTGTTCATGGGGTCGCAGAGTCCGACATGATTGAGCCACTGAAAAACAATGAAACAACATTATTTATTTGGCTACCCCAGTTCAGTCGCTCAGTCGTGTCCGACTCTTTGCGACCCCATGAATCCCAGCACACCAGGCCTCCCTGTCCATCACCAACTCCCGGAGTTCACTCAGACTCACGTCGATCGAGTCAGTGATGCCGTCCAGCCATCTCATCCTCTGTCCCCTTCTCCTCCTGCCCCCAATCCCTCACAGCATCAGTCTTTTCCAATGAGTCAACTCTTTGCATGAGGTGGCCAAAGTACTGGAGTTACAGCTTTAGCATCATTCCTTCCAAAGAAATCTCAGGGTTGATCTCCTTCAGAATGGACTGGTTGGATCTCCTTGCAGTTCAAGGGACTCTCAAGAGTCTTCTCCAACACCACAGTTCAAAAGCATCAATTNCAAGGCTGGCCTCCGACCCGGAGAGAGTGGAGGAACCTCTGACTCAGGTAGGGTGGGCATGCACAAGCCCTGCGGGACTTGATCGCTCTCAGAATCTGGGTTCGGTGACTGTATGGAGTCGTGAGTGGGCCCCGAGCCTGGGGCTCATCACCTCCGTGCCGTCACACACTCTGCTTCTCTCTTTGAGGCGCATAGTAACTGTCTTGGTTTATTCATGTACCTCAACCAAGCCTTGCAACTGAAATAAATCAGCCCACCCCTAGAAAGAGTCAGACACGACTGAGCAACTGAACTGAACACTGGAAAGAAGCGATCTGGAAAGGCAGAGAGTTTAGTGGGAAAGAGCTTCTGAGGACCTGGGCCATGAGGCTGCCTTGGGCTGAGCCACACAGCAGCTCACCCCAGCACGTGGAAAACACTGATTGCGGGCTCCACATTGTCCAGGGGTGCCGTGTCTTACCTCTCTTATGAGTGTAACAGCCTCATGAACAAGAGTTGTTCTCAGAGCTCGTTTTACCAGTGAACAAGTAGAGAAGTTAAGGAATTTATCCGTGGTCACCAGTCAATGCAGACTGAATTCAGAATTAAAATCTAAGCATTCCAAAACTTCAGACCCTGCAGTCTTAAGCTATCCTGTCTCCCTTTGCGATTGTAAAATATCTTCTAGAAAAACACCAGAGCTAAGACTCAAACACCCTGCCTGCTCCGTGTTTTGCAGTTAGTTGCCATTAAAGATGACTCACCACTCAGCTTCATTATTTTGTTTGGAAATGCTACGATTTCCCAGAATCTCCTATACTTATATACCAAAGATGAAAAGAGATAATTTTATAAAATATTTTCTCATTTGAATTCCTGTCATCAATGCTTCTCTTTGAGTACAGTACTGTCAAATAATCACACACATAAATATAAGGCAACTAAGTTTAAACATGAACATCTGTTGCCATTGCTGGTCAAAATGACAGGAACATCGGGTCCTCTGAGGTTGGTCAACTTTGCAGACACCGCTCCCACAAGGAATGCTTCTGCACAGATAAACAGCTTGTCAAGCCCTCTGTGTTTTGAAGACTTGTGAGATTTCTGTTAGTATGGTACGTACAAAAAAATGAGTTCTTCCCAAACCGTTAGCCTCTCAGCAAAAAAACAATGTACATCATGTTTGTTTTTCCCTTGTCTTCCTTTTTTCTTTCTGATATGGGAGGAAATGGAAGTACAATACATAAGTCATAATTTTGACAACACATTTTTTTGCCAAAACAATCACTTTGCTTAAAATAGGCCTTTTAATAACATCTAGAAATTTGAGTACATTTGAGTTTGAGGTTGTTTTAAAAATAAATTCATAATGTGTAAAGTTTTTAGAAGGTGGGCAACTCATCAAGATATTTCTCATATCTTTGATTAGCACTGAGCAGTGCACTTTGGAATAACATATTTTGAGAGATTTCTGAATTCCATTATTTCAATGAGCAGCAATTTATGTTCCACTCATATGGAAGATAAGAGATTTATTATAGATGAACTGAACCAGTATTGTCCTCCCTATATATGCTTTTTCTATTCTGTATCTAGCAATACTAACAAATAAATAATTGAATTTTTAAAAGACAATTTAAATGAAAATCAAATTTGCCTGTTATTACTAAAACATATAAGGTTTCTATTTGTCTATCTTTTTTGTCCTCAAATGTAACTCTTCTAAAATTAAAAATTACTGACATCATTCTTACACACAAATCTCATGGCTTACATATCCTTTATCTGACTTGCTTATATTTTTTTGTCTTTTTTTTTACTTAGCTTATAGAAAAAAGCTCTATACTTTGTTAACTACCATATCTTCAGTGTCCTGCATGATAGCATAAAGCTCATTAAAATTTACTTCTACTGTGTTGAAAATAATTAATGATTTATATGTTTATAAAATATCAATTAGATGCAAGGGCCCATCATAAGCCGTTCAGATATGAATCCTTCTGTAAGCCCACTCAGTCAATAATGCCTGGGACTCTGCTGAGAACTGGGGACATAAGGAGGAGAAACCCTGCCATTAAGAGGTGTATAATTCACCAAGAAAGACAAACAGGATAGATGTGCTTGGGCTAAGAAACAGGCTTTAGGAGAATATAATGGGAGTCTAACTGGGCTAATGGGGGGCAGGTTGGGGAAGCTCTCCTGCGTGGTGACTTCAAGTGGAGAGGATGGTAAACCTCTCCAGAAAGAGAGAGCTCCAGATAGAAGGAACAACATTCACAGAGGTTTGGCAGAT
>SJYV01054450.1:1823760-1861854 GCA_006410875.1 Neotragus pygmaeus
CCAGAGAGCCATTTTGCTTTTTTGTATGTCTTTTCCATGAGGATGGTCTTCATCCCTGTCTCCTGTACAATGTCACGAACCTCACTCCATAGTTCATCAGGCACTCTATCAGATCTAGGCCCTCCCTTAAATGTATTTCTCACTTCCACTGTATAATCATAAGGGATTTGATTTAGGTCATACCTGAATGGTCTAGTGGTTTTCCCTACTTTCTTCAATTTAAGTCTGAATACAGCTTTGACGTACTCATTTTCCTATTTGGAGCCAGTCTGCTACCCCAGACTTTAAAAAAAAATTTTTTTTTTTTTTCTGACAAAGCAAGAAACTATAGTGAAGGGGTGCCTGGGTGGAGAGCAGTAGGGTAAGGGAACCCAGGACTGCTAGGCCACATGGCTCTGTGCTGGGTCTTAATTAGGGCATGTAGGATCTAATTCCCTGATGAGGGATAGAACTTGGGTCCTCTGCATTGGGAGTGTGAAGTCTTAGTCACTGGACCACCAGGGAAGTGATGGGAATTTGATCTTATATGTGAATTTTAGAGGGTAAGTGCAAGCTCTTTAACAGAATACGTGCAGGAAGCAGCTGTCTCTATAGTTTGTCTGCCCCAGAGTGTGAGCTTGGGACCGGAGACTGGCTCTTACTCATCTCTAGTCCCTTCCTCGGCACTGCATGATGCCTGCTAGGCCCCTCGAAATCAATCATTTGATGACATAGTTGTGAAATTAGAGGATGAGAAAATGGGCTCATGAAGTTGGCATACAGTCTAATACTAGGAACATCTGGGCCCTAGCACTGCAGGGAGTGGGGCAGAACCACGATGGAGTGTGTCCGCTTTGTCTGAATACCCACATTCCTGCATGAAGCAAAAGCCCACGTTAATTGTGTGAGACACTGCTTCTTCCCACAAACCCCAGGTTCTGATCAGAGCAGCTGCTGCCCATGAGGGTGAAGGCGATGAATGTTACTGTGAGCACAGCTACCAGTGTTCTGGTTCTCTCTCCCTCTCTAGCTGACTGCCTTTTGCCCTTTTTCTGCCTGATCTGGGGGTGCAACAGTTTGCCTCCTTTTTGGGTTCAGCAGTAAGCTGAAAATGGTGTGGAAACATCCCAACAGAAGCTCAAGAGATTACAAGTAACTTGTGAAGGCCAGAAATCTTCCAAGGGAGATGAAAAGGGGGCTGTCCTGAGGTTTGAAGTCAGTTATAGTTAAATTCTGTTCACCTGTGGTTTTACTTCCTTGAGGAGGGTAAGTTGCCAGGATAAGTTCTGGAGATGGAACTGGAGCTGCTTCTGTCTCCCAACTCAAGAGCCCTGTGTGGTGGTGACCTGTTTAGACTGAAGTGACTCCAGGGATTTTGGACCTGTAAGCAGCAGCTTTTTTCCCATTAGCTCTAAGCCCACTCTCTTCAAGCTTCCTCCTAAGGAGTCCCAGACCCCTTTGGTACTATTGATGAGGCTCCAGATTTAAAAGCCCTGCTGTTTTTAAAGGTAGGAGGCTTTTCTATACCTAACACACCAATAATATCTGTGGTCTGAAACCTTACGGTTCTTTCCCTCAGACCCCCAAACTGTCTCATTTCTCTGCTGGGAAATCTAGAGATGCCATGTTCTGCGAATCCTTTCCTTCCAACATGCCTTTCTTTGTAGGGTTCTTTGGGCTTCTCTCCCAGGCCACCCTTTGGAGTATGGATAGGATAGCACTCCCACCTGAGACCCTTCCAAAGGAGGCAGTGCCTTGTCGTGGGTTAGAGCTCTGGTGGGCCCTGGAGTCACAGATCTGGGTTGGCTTCCCACTCTGAGCCTGACCTCTGGACCCTAAGAGTTCCTTACACGCCATTTTGCAGCCTCTTGGGAGAGGCCAAACCCATTTCCTGATCCCCTGGGAGTGAGGAAGAATCTGGGGTCTCCAGAGCTAACTTGCACATCCTGGGCTTGGCTGGAGCTGAGGATGTCCTGGCTCAGGTTGTATCTACCTGTTCTAGGGAGACAGACCTGGGAGAAAGGGAAGGGAAGGAGGAGTGTGGGGTGAAGTCAGGGCTGGATGACTTTGGTCTGAGCTCTATGTTTGAGTAAAATGGGCAACTGATTAGATTACGGGTTTGTAAGGAAGAAAAAAATGGATTTATGTTTGTGAAAGAATTTTGTGTATGGAGAAGAGTTCCCAACCTGTCACTGATGACACTGAAGAGCCAGCTCGAGCCTTGGGTCCCCCAAGGGGAGAGGCCGAAGGAGCTGCTAGGAGCTGCCTACAGTCCCGGGACTGCCCGCCCAGCTCCCCCAGGGCTCCCTGAGACCTCGCAGCTTCCTTGGGCTGTTACCAAGAAGCTTTGTCTAGAGGCAGTGAGACCCAGGACCCCAGGGAAGGTTTCTTTCGGGCTCCTCAGTATGCCTGAGCTGGGATCTTGTAGTTCTGCAGGGGGTGGGGGGTTTGCAAGTATGGAAGCAGGGCTTGGGTGCCAAGGTTCACCCTCAGGTGTCCACCTTTTGCCATTACCACAGCGTTGCATTGAAAGCCGAACACCTGGGCTCCTTTCACTCTGATTCTGTGCTGCGAGATGGGGAGGACAGTGGGTCAAGGCAGACACTGTCTCTGTCCCCATGGTGCCCTCTGTCAGGCAGAGAAGAGAAGAAATTAAGCAGTCACAGTGAAGTGTGATGAATATTAGACAGCAAAAACTGGATTTCATCTTTGCTTTTTGTTTGTTGTTGCTGTTTTTGGCTACACTGCTTGTCTTATGGGATCTTAGTTCTCTGACCAGGGATCGAACCCAGGCCCATGGCAGTGAAAGTGCTTAGTCCTAACCTAAGTCCTGGCCTCAAGGCCAGGGAATTCCCTCGCCTTTGTCTCTTCATTGTCAAGGTAATTTAGACTTGTTACAATAGCAGCTAACAATGAGGGTATCCCACGGATCAGGTAAATCACTCTTTCCATGTCTGCAGACTGGCTAAATAAGGTGGTTACTATTATTATCCTCACTTCACAGACAGAAAACAAGCACACAGTTAAGCGACTTTCCTGATGTCATAGAGCTGATAAGCGACAGCTGGGATTTGAATTAAGGTAAGGTCTGACTCCAGAGTCTCTTAATTACTAATTGGCTGTTAATATAGAAAATGAGACAGCTACTCAGGAGTTAGAAGAAAAACTATCCAAAGCTTTTTCTCCTCTTAGGCCCTAAACATTTAGGTGTATTCTCTTTTTCTTCTTTTAAAAATTGCATTTATTATGAATATAACACAACACTCTAGAGGACTGCGACAAATGTACAGCTTAAAGATGATCAAAAAGCAAATGCTTATGTATTAATAACTATCACCCTCGTCCTTATTCTCTTTCCTGACCATCACCATCTCTCTCCCTCTGTCGGGAGTTATTTGACCTTCATGGGAACCATTACCTTGCTTTTCTTTTTAGATTTGGCATGTAAATGTGTATCCCTAAATGCTGTAGTAAGTTTTGGACTGCATATAAATGGAATCACGTGGTATGCATTGTATACGTTCTTTCGTGGTCGTCAGGTGGAAAGTGAGATAAGAGGCAGATGCTAGCCTTCCCCGCTGGGCCTCTGGCTTACCCAGTCCTAGGCCACTGTGTGAGCTGGTGGCCCAGGAACAGGCTGAGGGCTGTGTCCTACGGGGCTCCAGAGCCCTCACCAAGCCCACCGCTGGCTGGGCCCAGGACTTGAGGCAGTGGGGAACCTCCCCCGGCCCCCGTCTTTGTGACCTACTAGCAGTGACAGACCTGGTGCTCCTCTGGTTGAGGGCCAGCCGGGTGCCTGGCTGCCTCAGTGGTGACAGCTGGGCAGGGTCTGGGGACCTGGCACGCAGACTTGGGATTCGGTAACGTACACTGAATTGTATAGTATATAACATTTTGGGGGTGGCTTTTGCATTCAGCATAATCATCTGGAGGTTCATCTGGGTCCTTGCACGTAGCAGTGAGTCCTTCCTTTTTGTTGCCAAGTGGTATTCCATAGTGTGGATATGCCATGTAGATTTTAACCATTCTCCTCCTCAAGGACATCTGGATTGTTTCCAGTTTTTGACAATTATGAATTAAGCTGCTATAAACATTTAGGTACAGATTTCTGTGTGAACATAAGTTTTTATTTCTCTGGAATAAATGCTTAAGACTGCAATTGCTGGATTATATGGTAGCTGCATATTTAGTTTTTTAAATAAATGCTAAAGAGTTTACCAGAGTGATTGTATTACTTTACATTGCTATGAGCAACAAATGAGTGAACCAGTTTCCCTGTATCCCAACCAGCATTTGGTGTTGTCACCAGTTTTTGCTTAAGCATCCTGCTAGGTTTGGAGTAATGTCTTATTATGGTTTTAATTTGTATTTCCTTAATAGATGATGATATAGAACATCTTTTCATGTGACTGTCATCTGTATATCCTCTTTGGTGACAAGGCTCTTCATGTAATTGAAATATTTCCTTTTTTTGTTGTTGGTTTTTAAAAAAATTTTTTTATTTTGTATTGCGGTATAGCAATTAAGAATGTTGTGATAGTTTCAGGTGAACAGCGAAGGGACTCAGCCATATATAACATACATCCATTCTCTCCCAAATCCCCCAAACATCCTGGCTGCCACTTAACATTGAGCAGAGTTCCATGTGCTAGACAGTAGGTCCTTGTTAGTTATCCATTTTAAATATAGCAGTGTGTACATGACCATCCCAACATCCCTAAATACCCCTTCCCCCTAGCAACCCATGAGTTCATTTGCCAAGTCTGTGAGTCTGTTCTGTTGTGTAAGTAAGTTCATTTGTATCCTCTCTTTAGATTCCACATACAAGGGATTGCGTATGGTTTTTCTCCTCTCTGTGTGACTTACTTCACTCAGTATGACACTCTCTAGGTTCATTCCTGTTGCTGCAGATGACATTATTTCATTCTTTTTAGTGGCTGAATAATAGTTCATTGTATATATGTACCATGTCTTGATCCATTCCTCTGTCGATGGACATTTAGGTTGCTTTCATGTACTGGCTATTGTAAACAGTGCTGCAGTGAATATTGAGGTTGCTGTTGGTTTTCTTTTTTAACCTTTTTATTGTGGTAAAATATAGCTTAAATTTATCATTTTAACCATTTTCACATGTGTAATTCAGTGGCGTTAACGACATTGACACTGTTGTGCAATCATCACCACTGTTTCCAAACCTTTTTATCATCCCAGCTGAAACTGCAGTCATTATCCAAAATCACTGCAGATGGTGACTGCAGCCATGAAACTGAAAGACGCTTACTCCTTGGAAGAAAAGTTATGAGCAACCTAGATAGTATATTCAAAAGCAGAGACATTACTTTGGCGACTAAGGTCCGTCTAGTCAAGGCTATGGTTTTTCCTGTGGTCATGTATGGATGTGAGAGTTGGACTGTGAAGAAGGCTGAGCCCCGAAGCATTGATGCTTTTGAACTGTGGTGTTGAAGAAGACTCTTGAGAATCCCTTGGACTGCAAGGAGATCCAACCAGTCCATTTGAAGGAGATCAACCTTGAGATTTCTTTGGAAGGAATGATGGTGAAGCTGAAACTCCAGTACTTTGGCCACCTCATGCGAAGAATTGACTCATTGGGAAAGACTCTGATGCTGGGAGGCATTGGGGGCAGGAGGAGAAGGGGACAACAGAGGATGAGATGGCTGGATGGCATCACTGACTTGATGGATGTTGAGTTTGAGTGAACTCCAGGAGTTGGTGATGGAGAGGGAGGCCTGGTGTGCTGCGATTCATGGGATCGCAAAGAGCTGGACATGACTGAGCGACTGAAGTGATCTGATGGACTATTAACAGGGAATTAATAGCCCCTGCTCCTTTAAATTCTCAATGATGGGTATTAACCCTTCCTTAAGGCTTTAATGGGATACTTTTAATGTGGAAATAGGTGAGGTCTTTGAGCTTGATAAAGACAGGAACAGCATTTTGTGCTAGACCCACAGTTTTCCTATTAGCCCGTACTTTAGGATTTACATTTTGTTCAGTTAAAAGAGTGGGTTCCATATTCATGAAAACAGAGGCCTGTACCTTGTTCAGTGTATCCCTCCCCAGAAGGGGTGAGGGAGACTCTGGCATGATTAGAAACTCATGAACATAGCACAGCGCCCCAGTTGTGGCTTAAAGGATGACTGAAATAATAGTGTTTGGCTCATTCAGACAGTCCCATTTCAATAGTGGATCAGGAGGAGAGCAGACAAGGGGCTTCAGTGAGCACAGAGAAAGTTGCCCCAGTGTCCTAAAGAAGTCAACCAATTGGCCCTCCACAGTTATTAATACCTGGAGTTCCTCAGGTGTAATTAGAACTGGAGCTTGTGGGGACCCCTGGGCACCTTCAGTCCAGATTGTCTTGAGAGTCCGACCAACCCCTGGGGCCTACACCTCAGAGGGCAGTCTTTTCTCCAGTGTGGTCCTTTGCAGACTGGATCCAGAGCTGGGGGCGGCTTAGATGCCTGAGGGCAATACCTCTTGAGATGCCCCTTCCTTTCCACAGTAATAACAAGTCCATCCCTTTTCATCTGGACATTTTTCTTCCAGCTGTTTCAGAGCAGATCTAACAGCTATTGTTGGGGCTTCAGTCTTTTGCCTGGTTCTTTTTTCTTTCTATTTTCCTCCTCATATTCTCTACCATAATATACTGCCTGAGTCAGCTGCAACAGTTTTTTAAAGACTGATTTGGTCCAAACGCCTGTTTTCATAACTTACGGCAGATATCTGGAACTGACTGAGTGAGAAATCTATCTTTTAAGATCATTTCTCCCTCTGCACTTTCAAGATCAACGTCAGTAAACCTGGGGAGAGCCTCCCATGGTCTATCTTCTCTCCCTGTTCTATGTCAGCCAACTTAGCATAGTCTAAAGTCTTAGCATGCACTTGCTTAAGTCCTTTGAGAATACATCTGGCAAAGTGGCTCTGTTATTGGAACCACTTGGCTCCTAGTAGGAAGGAGGTCTATTTCATGTTCCCTCTTTCCCCTTGTCTCACGTTCAAGCCATTCATCTCCAAAATAGTAGCTTCCTCCAAAACTCAAGTTTTTGAGTCAGGAGTCAGTGTCTATCCCAAAACATACATTATATCTCTTCAAGTAAGCTCATAAGGTAGTTAGTCCCGTAACGGCTTCTATATACTTTTCTGGCTCCTCTAAATAGTCTCGACTGCAATTGGTACTGTTTGAATTTCTACGGAGACTGAGGCAACCCCTCCTGGAAGGGTGCCCTGATTCTCAGCCTGTTCAGCTGAGAGTGCTGGATACAGGGGCCAAGGAAGAGGACAGGAGGGAGCTGAAGGTCACACACCCAAACCTGCGTCCTTGGGACGTAAGTCTGGCATGTCTCACAGAGAGATAAGGAGCAACATATATGGCACTTCTACCCATTTCTCTTGTTTTCTACAGAACTGGTTTAGTTGCAAAACAGTAATAACAGATCCTTCAACGGGTCAGCATTCCCTGTCTTCCAAAGGATACTGTGGCCATCAGTATCACAGAAGAAGATCAGGAGTGTCTTTTAAAATTCTAGGGATCGAACTTGTCCCAGTTTTTACATACATTTTAAAGGAGTGGTTCTGGAACTTTTAGCTCCCATCTGTAAGAGAGAAAAAAGTGGCATCCACAGCCATGGCTTTTTTCCACTGGAAGTGTCCTTCCCTGCTCTAGATGGGGGTGTAGACAGACTCTCCACCGAAGCTTTCCTATCCTGGTCGGACTTAGTCCATCCGTTACTGACGCAGGCATCTTACTCATCCCTCCCGGGTCTACCACCGAGGCCGGGTGGAGGTGCACCAGGGGTAGACCTGATGGCATCCCAGATTGATTTAGTTCCATGCCACCAAGACCTTTGTTTGATTTGCCCTTTTCCTCTGATGCCACTCGGGGTGGAGCAGAGGATCTTTTTGGAATGCCTCCCAAGCTAGTACTACTAGGGGAAGCATGTGTCTTTCATGTGCCTGCACACATTCCTGAGTACGGTCCTGACCACAGTAGCAATGGTGAGTCATAAAGGGCCACCAAGGTGTCCCTCCTGAGTGCCACCACACCAGTATATGTGAGGGCAAAAGGGAGTGTGGGGGGTTGGCCAGTGAGGAAAGAGTGATGTTTTCCTCAAGCTACCAGGGCCAACCCTTCCAGGTCATTTCCACAGCTTCCACAAAAGAAATATCTAGGGAGTTGAGGCAGAAGCCATCAGAGAGCCTTCTCTGGTCTGCCAAGAGCTAGTGCTACCAAAGGAAGAAGCCCATTGCAGTTCCCATCTGACAAGATCCTGCAGTTCCCAGTCTGTGTCCTCAAAACCTCACGGTCACCAGCAGGGCTTCTATGCACATAGATGGGAGACACAGCCGTGACACAGACTCACTTTCAGGTCGCTGGCCCTTGAGGCATGCAGCCAAGAGAGTACCCTCTAGCCTGAGAGATGTTCCTGGAGCTAGAGCTCCGCCTCGCTCCCAAATGTGCTCTTAGTAGCTTTCTAGCAAGGCTTGCCTAGTCTAGCAAGGCTAAGCGCTTCCATACATGCTGCTGCTAAGTCGCTTCAGTCGTGTCCGACTCTGCAACCCCATAGATGGCAGCCCACGAGACTCCCTCGTCCCTGGGATTCTCCAGGCAAGAACACTGGAGTGGGTTGCCATTTAAAGTGAAATCGCTTAGTCGTGTCCAACTCTTAGCGACCCCATGGACTGCGGCCCACCAGGCTTCTCCGTCCATGGGATTCTCCAGGCAAGAGTGCTGGAGTGGGGTGCCATTGCCTTCTCCGAAGTAAAAGTGCACAATAACAGCATGGATCACAAGTCCCTTGAAAGTCTATGATCCGACAGATTATGTTAGTAGTTGTAATTCCCCGCTCAATTACAAAATGGTCAAAGAGACCAGGAAAAGGTGACTGAGAAAGGAAAGTTCGGTCCACACACTTCGCCCATTTTTGGCTGCTCCCTCCTCAGGGACGTTGGGTGTCTCTTGGCATTGGCAGGTTGGTATATACCCCGCAACAAGGCTTCCCTTTCTGGGTCTGCCTTCAGTCATGAGGCACCATGAAACCGCAGAGCAGGGCTCCTCACTTGCTTTGCACAGGGTGTGTCATTCATTCACACAAGCACACCATAGAGTTAGTAAAGCAGAAAATGTGTATCCTGAGAAAGCAGAGAGGCTAGAGCTCTGAGTGTTCTTACCTTGTCCTGAAGATCTTAGATGAGCCCCCAAAATGATAGCTTTTGGATTCATGATCTCTGAAGAAGATTTAGCTTCGGGACCAGGGACCAGGCTTGATCACTCAGGAGCTTTTGTGTAGCAGAGTTTTATTAAAGTATGAAAAGGGACAGAGAATCAAGTGATCAAGCCTGGTCCTGAAGCTAAATCTTCTTCCCTGGAGATCTTGAATCCGACCTCGATGGTTCACCGTAAGCTATCACTGCCTATGGACATAGGATGTCTTTGCATTTAAGCCTTCTAAAATTTCTGTCAGCAATGTTTAAAATTTTCAGTGTAGGCATTTTATCCTGTTAGATGCTATTGTGAATGAATTTGTTTTTTTAATTTCATTTTTGGATTGTTCACTGGTGGTGTATAGAAACAAATTTTTGTATTTTCATCTTGTACTCTGCAGCTTTCCTGAACTTTATTAGTTTTAGTAACTGGATTCTTCATGATTTTCAATATATAGAATAATGTCATTTGCAAATATAGTTTTACTTCTTCCTTTCTAATTTGAATGTAGTTTGTTTCTTTTTGTTTTCTAACTGCTCTGGCTAAAGCTTTCAGTATAATGTTGAATAGCACTGGGGAACATGGGTATTCTAGCTTTATTCCGCATCGGTCTTTTACCACTGAGTATGATTTTAGCTGTGTATTTTTTTTTTTNTCCATCCGTTACTGACGCAGGCATCTTACTCATCCCTCCCGGGTCTACCACCGAGGCCGGGTGGAGGTGCACCAGGGGTAGACCTGATGGCATCCCAGATTGATTTAGTTCCATGCCACCAAGACCTTTGTTTGATTTGCCCTTTTCCTCTGATGCCACTCGGGGTGGAGCAGAGGATCTTTTTGGAATGCCTCCCAAGCTAGTACTACTAGGGGAAGCATGTGTCTTTCATGTGCCTGCACACATTCCTGAGTACGGTCCTGACCACAGTAGCAATGGTGAGTCATAAAGGGCCACCAAGGTGTCCCTCCTGAGTGCCACCACACCAGTATATGTGAGGGCAAAAGGGAGTGTGGGGGGTTGGCCAGTGAGGAAAGAGTGATGTTTTCCTCAAGCTACCAGGGCCAACCCTTCCAGGTCATTTCCACAGCTTCCACAAAAGAAATATCTAGGGAGTTGAGGCAGAAGCCATCAGAGAGCCTTCTCTGGTCTGCCAAGAGCTAGTGCTACCAAAGGAAGAAGCCCATTGCAGTTCCCATCTGACAAGATCCTGCAGTTCCCAGTCTGTGTCCTCAAAACCTCACGGTCACCAGCAGGGCTTCTATGCACATAGATGGGAGACACAGCCGTGACACAGACTCACTTTCAGGTCGCTGGCCCTTGAGGCATGCAGCCAAGAGAGTACCCTCTAGCCTGAGAGATGTTCCTGGAGCTAGAGCTCCGCCTCGCTCCCAAATGTGCTCTTAGTAGCTTTCTAGCAAGGCTTGCCTAGTCTAGCAAGGCTAAGCGCTTCCATACATGCTGCTGCTAAGTCGCTTCAGTCGTGTCCGACTCTGCAACCCCATAGATGGCAGCCCACGAGACTCCCTCGTCCCTGGGATTCTCCAGGCAAGAACACTGGAGTGGGTTGCCATTTAAAGTGAAATCGCTTAGTCGTGTCCAACTCTTAGCGACCCCATGGACTGCGGCCCACCAGGCTTCTCCGTCCATGGGATTCTCCAGGCAAGAGTGCTGGAGTGGGGTGCCATTGCCTTCTCCGAAGTAAAAGTGCACAATAACAGCATGGATCACAAGTCCCTTGAAAGTCTATGATCCGACAGATTATGTTAGTAGTTGTAATTCCCCGCTCAATTACAAAATGGTCAAAGAGACCAGGAAAAGGTGACTGAGAAAGGAAAGTTCGGTCCACACACTTCGCCCATTTTTGGCTGCTCCCTCCTCAGGGACGTTGGGTGTCTCTTGGCATTGGCAGGTTGGTATATACCCCGCAACAAGGCTTCCCTTTCTGGGTCTGCCTTCAGTCATGAGGCACCATGAAACCGCAGAGCAGGGCTCCTCACTTGCTTTGCACAGGGTGTGTCATTCATTCACACAAGCACACCATAGAGTTAGTAAAGCAGAAAATGTGTATCCTGAGAAAGCAGAGAGGCTAGAGCTCTGAGTGTTCTTACCTTGTCCTGAAGATCTTAGATGAGCCCCCAAAATGATAGCTTTTGGATTCATGATCTCTGAAGAAGATTTAGCTTCGGGACCAGGGACCAGGCTTGATCACTCAGGAGCTTTTGTGTAGCAGAGTTTTATTAAAGTATGAAAAGGGACAGAGAATCAAGTGATCAAGCCTGGTCCTGAAGCTAAATCTTCTTCCCTGGAGATCTTGAATCCGACCTCGATGGTTCACCGTAAGCTATCACTGCCTATGGACATAGGATGTCTTTGCATTTAAGCCTTCTAAAATTTCTGTCAGCAATGTTTAAAATTTTCAGTGTAGGCATTTTATCCTGTTAGATGCTATTGTGAATGAATTTGTTTTTTTAATTTCATTTTTGGATTGTTCACTGGTGGTGTATAGAAACAAATTTTTGTATTTTCATCTTGTACTCTGCAGCTTTCCTGAACTTTATTAGTTTTAGTAACTGGATTCTTCATGATTTTCAATATATAGAATAATGTCATTTGCAAATATAGTTTTACTTCTTCCTTTCTAATTTGAATGTAGTTTGTTTCTTTTTGTTTTCTAACTGCTCTGGCTAAAGCTTTCAGTATAATGTTGAATAGCACTGGGGAACATGGGTATTCTAGCTTTATTCCGCATCGGTCTTTTACCACTGAGTATGATTTTAGCTGTGTATTTTTTTTTTTATGTCTCATCTTATTTATTTGTTACTCTTAGAACATCTCATTTTTGACTGCACTCAATCTTAGAAGTAAAAGCTCTCAGAGAGGGCAGTCTCTTGGCAATCTGTTCCTGCCGTTTTTCTTTGGCCTCCTTCATTCTCTTGGCCAAAAGTTTAGCATATTCTGCAGCGTCTTCTTTATTTTTCTTAGTACGCTGTTTCTTCAGAGCAATACGCGGCGTTTGTGTTGCAGAACTCGTGGAGTCACGAGAGGCTGAATCTTGGGTGCTTTAGTCCTAGGTTTCTTACCGTCTTTGTTTAGGGGCTTTCGCACAACATATTGGCGGACATCATCTTCTTTAGAGAGATTGAAAAGTTTGCGGATTCTGCTGGCTCTTTTGGGACCCAGGCGACAAGGCACTGTAGTATCAGTGAGTCCAGGAATATCCTTCTCCCCCTTTTTCACGATGACCAAACTGAGAACACTCAGATTGGCATCCACAATACAACCCCGTACAGATTTGCACTTTCTCTCTCCAGTCCTCCTTGGTCTGTAACAGGAATGCCCCTTACTCAGAAGCAGGTGAACTTGGCCATGGGTCAAGACACACTGCTTTATGGGGAAACCCTGCTTATCATTCCTGCCACTGATTCGGACCACATAACCCTTCCATTCTTCACCCAGAGCGTCAGCTGCAACTTCTGTGGCCGTACGCTTCTCGTAGAAGGTACGAAGTTTTCATTCATTGTCTACTTCAATGAGCTTCTGGCAGCCAGTGGCCAGGAAAGAGATGTTCAGCTTCATTCTGAGGTGGCCAACAGCCTCTGAGGTGCCACGAAAAAGAGCTAGCTGTGTATTTTTTGTAAATTTTTTTTTTTTTTTTATCATGTCAAGGAAGTTCTCTCTTAGTCCTAGTTTTGAGTGTTTTTTAAATCATGAAAAGTTCTTTCATTTTGTCAAAGGCCTTTTCTGCATCCATTAAGATGATTTCCTCCCTCCCCTTTTTCTATTAATGTGATATATCACATTGATTGGTTTTCATACTTGAACCACCCTTTCATTCCTGGGATAAATCCCACTTGGTCATGAAATATAATCCTTTTAATATGCTGTTGGGTTTGGTTGGCTAGGATTTTGCTGAGAAGTTTTATATGTGTATTCATAGGGGTATTGGTCTATAATTTTTTTTCTTGTGATTTTAAATTTAATTTTGGCATCATGGTGAGGCTGGCCTCGTAGAATGAAAGGCCATTCTCATTCTATGTTTCCTCCTCTTCTATTTTTTAGAGGAATTTGAGAGGATTGGTGTTCTTGTTTAAACGTGTGGTAGAATTCACCAGTGCAACCATCTGGTCCTGACCTTTTCTGTCAGAAGGTTTTGATTACTGATTCAGTCTCATTACTTGTTACAGATCTGTAGAAAATTTTCTGTTTTATCTTGGATCATTTAGGTAATTTGCGTGTTCCTGCCTTTTCCCTTTATTAGTCTAGCTAAAAGCTTGTCAGTTTTGTGTGATCTTTTCAAAGAACTAACTTTTGGTTTTCCTGATTCTATTATTTTTCTGTTCTCTATCTCTTTCCTAGTCTTTATTTTTTCCTTCTGCCTAGCTTTGGGCTCGTTTGCTTTTCTTTTTTTCTAGTTCCTCAAGGAATAAAGTTATTTATTTAAAAAGATATTTATTTATTTACTTGTCTGTGCTGGCTTTTAGTTGCAGCACGTGGGGTCTTAGTTGTGACATGTGAGATCTTTTTGTTGTGGCATGCAGACTCTTGGTTACAGCCTGTGGGCTCTAGATCCCTGACCAGGGATTGAACCCTGCATTGGAAGTGTGGGATCTTAGCCATTGGACCACCAGGGAAGTCCCACAGCTCTCGTCTTTTCAGTGACCTACCTCTCAAATTATAGCTACTTTAGCTGCTCTAAACTCTGATCTCTGCTTCTTCAGCTCAGTAAGCAGTACTGTTATGCTCTGTTTTGACTCCAGTTCTTTGAAACATGATTGGGAAATAAATCAATGAATGAACCAAGCTTATAAGCATTCCAGGCTCAGATGGTAAAGCATCTGACCGCAATGCAGGAGACCCGGAGTTCGATCCCTCTGTTGGGAAGATACCCTGGAGAAGGAAATGGCAACCCACTCCAGTATTCTTGCCTGGAAAATCTCATGGACAGAAGACCCTGGTAGGCTGCAGTTCACGGGGTCGCAAAGAGTCGGACACGACTGAGCGACTTCACTTTCTTTTATGGTGGGAGGACTGGACTAATACTATCTACTTTATCATAATTAGAGGCAGCATTTTCCCTCTTTCTGGATGAAATAGGTTCAGTTCAGTTCAGTTCAGTTGCTCAGCCTCCTGTCCATCAAGTCCGTGATGCCATCCAGCCATCTCATCCTCTGTTGTCCCCTTCTCCTCCTGCCCCCAATCCCTCCCAGCATCAGGGTCTTTTTCAATGAGTCAACTCTTCTCATGAGGTGGCCAAAGTACTGGAGTTACAGCTTTAGCATCATTCCCTCCAAAGAAATCCCAGGGCTGATCTCCTTCAGAATGGATTGGTTGGATCTCCTTGCAGTCCAAGGGATTCTCAAGAGTCTTCTCCAACACCACAGTTCAAAAGCATCAATTCTTCGGCGCTCTGCTTTCTTCACAGTCCGACTCTCATATCTATATATGCCCACTGGAAAAACCGTAGCCTTGACTAGACGGACCTTTGTTGGAAAAGTAATGTCTCTGCTTTTGAATATGCTATCTAGGTTGCTCATAACTTTTCTTCCAAGGAGTAAGCGTCTTTTCATTTCATGGCTGCAATCACCATCTGCAGTGATGTTGGAGCCCCCAAAAATAAAGTCTNGTTTCTAAATAAAGGCCATCTGTACCTTTTGTCTTCCTTCTTCTAAAGCAGCTTCCAGCTGTCTGGCCAGTGCTGTATATTCTGCAGATTTCTCTTTAAACTTAAGATTGCTGTGCTTAAGACATTCTTCTTGGTTTGCCAGCTTCTTTTCAAGCTCTTTATTTTCTGCATCCATCTGTTCTAATTTTCTTTTTACAGAAGACATATATTTTAAAATTATAGTGTGTAGAAAAAAATGTAATACCAACTTTAAGTCAATTTAATACTTACTGTTTAAGGTTTTCACACTTTAACTGAATAAGATAATTTTCCTCTTCCAGAGAAAGCTTTGTCAGAAGATTATGATTTTCATCAACCTAAGAGAAAAAAGTTTTCTTGGTTATTTTCTTAGTAAGTGACTTCCAGAGAAATCTACATAGCTTATTGCTAGACGAATTATAAAAAATAAGATGGTATAAATATTATTATCCCTATACAGAGAGACACCAAGAAATATTACATTGTTAAAAAACAAATTCTTAAATTCCTGGATTTTTTAAAAAAACTATTGCTGCCTCATGGAAAATTATCTACTAAAATTTTTCTGAAAGGTGGCAATTAAAATATTCTGAGTAATGTTTTATTGAAAAAGAACATGTATTTTGTTAAGTAAATGTGAAGATTTTAAACAGTAACCTCCTATTGTTGGACACTTAGGATTACTCTTACAGTTTTCTGATTCACCTACAGGCAGTGATTAATAATTGAATATCTGTAAAACTGTAACTATTGAATAAAAAACATATTTGTGAGAAGCAAAACAAAACAGATAAGCAAATCAACCAAAGATACACTTGCCTACACCAAAACAGAATATTCTTCCCACTGCTTTAAAAGCTATGTTTAAATAATGCAGTTTTGAAAAAAAATTTTTTCTCATATTTCAATTAGTGTGATTTGACATTTTCCTAGAAAGATCTCTTCTCAGGAGATAAACTCAGCAAAGTTTTGTTTGGGTTCTTTTTAAAATAAATAAATTTATATTTTAAAAAAAGAGGATGATTTTCAATATTAAATCCAGATTAATCTGGAAGATAGGGAATTCTTCCTAAAATTATTTTGCAAATAAAAAGATGTGCCACCACCTTTGGACATGCTTCTTTGAAAAAAAAAGATTAAAAAATATTTATTAAGTGTTTACTATGTGTCAGGCATTTAATTAAGAGATGGCTATAGGAAACCCATGATTCCTCTCTTCTGATGCAGTGAAAAAGTATATGTTTAAAAAAATAACTGAGAATAATCCAAATAAACGTGCACATAATTCTAACAGAAATAAATTCTAATTTTTAAAAGGTAAATTACAATAATTTATCTTATCCTGACATCAAAAATATACATGTAGGCATAGCTTTGCTCCTTCTCTCATCCTATTACTGTCCTCAAATGTCTAAATATAGATTTGTATGAATAAACTAGCAATTTTAACTACCATTTTTCATTATAAAATACTAACAAGAATAGCTTACAAAATAACACAGTATTCACAAGAAACTGAGATTTTATCAACTTATTTAGATAAGAGTAAAATAATCAACCCCTGACAGGAGTGCCCTCAACTGGCGAAATTATTCCAAAGCATTTAACATGCCTAACGAAAATCAAAATGATGGCTGGACACCTGGCCCTGAAGCTCCCTAACGGCGTGTGCCTGGTCTGCACACTTCCCCTTGTGGTGCTGCAGACTCTCCTGACACTCCTGAAGCCTCTGCTCCACCGCCGTCAAGGAATCGCGGACCGGTTCTACCTCCTTCAGATGAGACTCCATCTGGCCTCTCATCTGAGTTGTAGCATTAGGGAAATAAGTGCAAGATCACACATTCAGCATTCATGTTTTTACTATCTTAAATACTAGATATGCCTGTAATATAATAACTATTTTAGGTATAAGAGTTTATAAAAAGAGATTTAACCAAATAAATAAGAATAAACTTTGACTGTGCTAAATAAGAATGATACGTGAAACTTTCTCAGTCATATCTGACTTTTTATGACCCCATGGACTGCTGCCAGGCCCCTCTGTCCATGGAATTCTCTAGGCACATTCTGCCAATCCCTTCCCCAGGGCATCTTCCCGACTCAGGGATCAAACCTGGGTCTCCTGCATGACAGGTTAATTCTTTACCATCTGAGCCACCAGGGAAGCCCACCCGCTAAAAAAGAATATAAAACACAAAAGTAGGTTGGATTTTAATTAGTGTACAAAGTTTGTTGAGTAAATGAATTTAGTGTTATTAGCTTGCAGGGCGAATGTTTAAATTACTTAGGAAAGTAAACTTTTGACTCCATCCTGTCCTTTATATGCAAGCACAGACACTACTAAGAAAGCTGGTACAGTAGTCTGCTGCTGTCCAGCCATCAGTCCAAAGTGACTCTAGACTTTTGTCCAAAATTTGATCTAGTAACTCAGATATTTTGAATAAAGCAGCCTTGCTGCACTCAGCTTAGTTGGAATTAGTGAGGTTTACTGTATGTAAATTCAAAATACCTAATATCAGTAGTATTCAGTAGACTATAATTTGATCATTAATGTTACTATGTTACTAAAATCAAATCTAATTGTAACTATATTATCTCTGGGCTGCTACAATTCCTCATGGTGGCACTTCTGTAGAGATGTGACAAGAAGCAACCATAAAAATTGCTTGAACTGATAATTAAGAAGAAATAACAAGACACAGGGCACCTAGGATGTTCATAGGGAAGAAAAACAAAAGCTAGACTTTTCCCCAAGACAGGGAATACCAAGAGCTACTATGCAACATCAGGCCTTCTGGATCACAAATGATAAAATAAGAAAAATGCCTGCCTCTGGGTCCCCAAACATCTAAGAGCCCATGAGGAAGACAAGAGACTTAAAACAGTGGACAAGAAAAAGGAAGCATTTCACTTTAAAAAACAGCTTATCTGGTTTAATACTAGTAAGAAAACACTGTGACCTCACAGTATCTGGAAACCCTGCACAAGCTCCAGCCTCTTCAGCTTTTTGAACAGGTTTTCTAAAATAGACTTTTATTTATAGTGTTGCCTATAAAAGAGGAGGCATTTGCATTGGTATGTCTCATGAAAAAAAGTAATCAAGAGGTATGAAATGATTTCTTCTCTGGTCTGCTAAAAATAGGTGAAAAGTAGTAAGTTGCACATCTGATGGGCTACCTTTCTCTCTTTTAACCAGCAGAGAATGCCTGCTCTGACTGACCTCTTCTTCACACTGGTGTCTCACTCAGACTTCTCAATTCCAAGATGTGGGGACAACCGAGAGACAGTCACCTTATTACACTCAACTAACCAGTAACATCCCATGACCTCCCCAGCCAGGAGTCAGGGGTGTCATCGTCCTACAAGTTTCACTGCTTCCTTACCAAAGGCAATGTGAGAAGATCCCAAAAAAGGATGCGGTTTTATTTAAAAACTTAAAAATATTCACAAAAACATCATAACTTGCCAACACTGACCTTCCCCTCATTCTTTTGCAATAGGGTGGAAAAAAAAAAAAGGAAATGATTCTGGATTCTTTTTGTTTTTAATGTTACTTTTCTTCCAAAAAAGCATTTAAAAGAGAATATTTTCTTTGTTTTTTTACACAAAAGATTTAGTATCAGAATAAAAAAGGTGAGATTAAAAATGAAAGAGTCAACTTTGCATGAAGCTCAGTGATAACCATTTTTTGATGCTACTTAAATCTCCTCTTGTATCAGAAAAATTAAACACTTATGTTATTTTTAAAATATTTAGGGAAAATTTTTTAAATATATTAACACATTTCAGGTCTGGAAGACACATTACTTCCTTAGAAAATAAAATGCCACAGAAATCGAGAACAGATAATTCCTGTCTAAACTGAAGAAAATGAAACAATTTATATAAAATTTATATAAAAGAATTCATATAAAATTCATACAGTACAAAACATAAATAAAACATTTTATTATTTAAAATGTCAAGCTAACCTTTTTTAATTTTTTATTTTTGTTTTTTGTTATTAGGCTATTTTCTTGTAGCAAATTTTTGCATCTGCTTTTTACCATTTCAGCTGCTTCTTGCAACTTTTGTATCTGAAAATAAAAAATATTACAGTATTTGCTTATTAGGACCATTATATGAAATAAAAAGCTAAAAATGTGAATTTAAATTTTAAATTTTCTATTTTAAACCCATTATCATTACCTTATTAGTACCATCAGTATGTTTATCTAATGTTATTCCTTCTTTAAACACAAGAATCACTCAGTGCTCTACTCTAATCCACAATCCTTTTGTGATTTACCTGTCTTTTCCCATAATACTTCTAGAATCTTCACCTGAGCTCTGAATGTTAGAGAGAGACCTTCATTAGCAGGTCAATGTCACTTTAAAGAATTGGTCTCTGGTCCAAACTAGCTCCCAAAGCAACTATTTCACTCTACAAATCAAAATCTGTTAAATAAAAACCAAAAAAACCTAAGCACTTTATATAAGACCCAGAGCCAAGAATATACTCATCGACAGTATTCTTGATGGAGGGTTAAATCAGAACAACCAGCTGGAAGACCCAGATGATATTTTCAGTAAGGCATCACACAGTCCATCACAGCCTCCACTCTTACCTCCAGCAGGGATAATTGGAATATTCTAACTGAATTTTAGTCTCAACTCCAGTTTCCCATCTAAACCATGGGAATGGAGTCCTTCCTACTTACCTATATTATTTCCCTCCTTGAGCTTTAACCTTTAGTTCATTATCCTTCCAATTCAAACATTCTCTTTCATGAAAATAAGGTCCTTGTTGACCAATTTGTTACCCATCATTCAAGGACCTGCATATGTCTCATCTTTCAAATGAAGTTTTTCTTAAATACTGTATTTCTAAATCATTAAGCGTTTCTATAAATTACCAATTAACACATGCTCTATTCAATACATATGTTCTTTTCCATATGTTCTTCTCAATACATATATTCTTTCATGAGAATAAATATGAATTATACTTTATTAAGATGCAAAGAGGAAATATTGTGCTTTAATGACCCTTGAATGGAGTCATTATTCTAAATCAATACCATTAAAAATACAAGATGACAAATATAACTAAAATTAACTAACAATTAATTTTAGATCACTTTTAGGAATATCCAATGTAAACACAGCTCATATGAATTAGGAATAAGAAGAATCATTTTATGAATTTGGGACCTTAATAAATAACCTGCCTCTTGAGAAATTGAAGAGGAACTAAAAAGCCTCTTGATGAAAGTAAAAGAGGAGAGTGAAAAAGTTGGCTTAAATCTCAACAGTCAGAAAACAAATATCATGGCATCCGGTCCCATCATTCCCATCCTATTCCATGGGAAATAGATGGAGAAACAGTGGAAACAGTGTCAGACTTTATTTTTTTGGGCTCCAAAATCACTGTAGATGGTGATTGCAGCCATGAAATTAAAAGACACTTACTCCTTGGAAGAAAAGTTATGACCAACCTAGATAGCATATTCCAAAGCAGAGACATTACTTTGCTGACTAAGGTCCGTCTAGTCAAGGCTATGGTTTTTTCAGTAGTCATGTATGGATGTGAGAGTTGGACTGTGAAGAAGGCTGAGCGCCGAAGAATTGATGCTTTTGCACTGTGGTGTTGGAGAAGACTCTTGAGGGTCCCTTGAACTGCAAGGAGATCAACCCTGGGATTTCTTTGGAAGGAATGATGCTAAAGCTGAAACTCCAGTACTTTGGCCACCTCATGCAAAGAGTTGACTCACTGGAAAAGACTCTGATGCTGGGAGGGATTGGGGGCAGGAGGAGAAGGGGACGACAGAGAATGAGATGGCTGGATGGCATCACGGACTCGATGGACCCGAGTCTGAGTGAACTCCGGGAGTTGGTGATGGACAGGGAGGCCTGGCATGCTGCAATTCATGGGGGTCGCAAAGAGTCTGACACGACTGAGCGACTGAACTGAACTGAAGAAATATTTTGAGATAAATCATATTTTATCACAATAACTCCACCTTTCCTCAGTTCTGCTTTTTTAAACCATAAACAAATACAGTGTTTAAATTATCTACCAAATTTAACAAACATTAAAATAAATGCAATGGTTACCTGAGTTTTATAAACTTCAATAAGGGTTTTCTGTTGTTTTTCTACTTCTTGCAAATCTAAGAGTTCATTTTCAACAGAGGCAATCTCATCCTTCAAAGTAGCAAGTGTAGTCTATTAAGGAATATATAAATAGATTTTATAAATCATTAGAATTCATTTGTACTTCGATGCATTAAAAGTTAACTCATTTATCAACAAAGCTAATAAAATTAGCTTATTTCTGACTGCATATAATTACCATTAAAATTAAAATTTTCAAAAAGTTATTTATTAAAAATCTATTTTTAAACATTAAAAATTTATTGACATAAAAGACTTGAACAATAGAAAGACCACATTCCTGGAAGGGGGACTCAATTGACATATCAGTTTTTTACAAATCAATACAACTTTACTATAATTACAACCTAAACAGTTCATGGAAAGAAGAATATGAGAAAATTAATTTAAAATTCATATGGAAAAATAGAAGAGACTAATAAAAATTTTAAAGGATACTAAGTAGAGAATTTCAGTACTTATTAGATATTCAAACGTATGTTGTTGTTCAGTCGCCAAGACATGTCCGACTCTTCACGACCCCTCTCTATATAATACAGGGGTCTATGGAATAGACAAAAATACATTAAGATTATATTTACTATATGACAAAGATTAGATTTTTAAATAAATGGAGAAAATATGGATCACTATAATGGTAATAAGACAATCGTTCATTAGGAAAAAACAGGTTAACAATACACCTTCAGCAAACATGATTTTTACATTGGTCAATTATACATTTATTTTAATGTGTTAAATAGTAAATGTGTTAAATAGTAAAAAAGATTAAGCTTACACTTTTTTTCACAGAAGATTCAGGTAAAATGTGATTTAATTTTAGAATAGTAAAAACCTAACTGAGCATAAAATCAAAAGACGATATCAAGAACTATAAAAAGAGTCTGAAATTTTTACCCTCCAAGACTACCAGTTAGCCTAGCATAGTCTCATGGATACTAGCAGAAGACACAAGACAAGACACAAGACATAATGTCAATTGAGTCCCCCTTCCAGTTTGTGTTAGTTTCCTAAGCCTCACTTCCTCCAAAGCAATACCAAGAGGGCCAATGACACCTATACACATAGTGAGACATACAGAGAAGCAACTCCAAATTTAGGGAACCAAAATCTCTTATAACAGGCAGTAAGCACGCCTTTTGGTAGAAGGAAACACTACTATCTTTCAAGGATGTTCACTATACAAACATCCTTGAAAAGATAAGCCTGTTTCTGGATCACAGTCAGTACATTGCTCCAAGATACGCAGAAATATGAGAGACTCCCAAAGGAAGCCGTATAGGAAAAAAAAAAAAAATATATATATATATATATACACACACACATATATATTATACACATACACATATACATACATAGGTTCATGTGTATCTCCAAAATTTCAGAGCCCCTCAAAGTATTAAACAGGCTAACAAACTATGCAAAAAAGTAAAGATTATGACAAAAGATTAATACCCTTAATATAGAGAGAACCCTTATATAATAACTTTTTTTAAAGACATGTAAAGGATAATTAGTAGGTAATTACAAAAGGCAGAAATGTAAATGATGAAAAATACATGAAAAAAATATGCTTACCAGTTATTACAAAATGCCCTAAGCACTGGATATATAGTCTTTCAGTAGTGAACATAGAAAGCAAAAACCCTTCCATCATGAGCTTAATGTACTTCATGTATAGACAGACAAAAACAAGGAGTATACAAAGAAAACAAGAACAAGATGTAAGATATATCATACATGACAGCAAGATAGTAAGGACAAGTTGAGAATGGGCCACCAGGAAGGCCTCCTGAAAAAGACTCTGGAGTAAACACCAAAAGGATGTGTTGCCCTTTGAGGGAAGAGGCCATAGTGGGAGAAAACCTGGTCAGTTAGAGGAAAACAGAAAGAAGGTCAATTTAGCAGAGAGCAAGAAAAAGGAAAGTGTGGAAGAAGATATGGTCAGAGAGGTATGTCAGAGGTCAGACAGTAGAATGCCTTATAGATGTTTACTCTAATAACCAAGAGCAGTGGCACGGTCTGAAGACAACTTATATTCTTATAGGAACTACTCTTCTGTTGATCCCTGTCTCCTGTACAATGTCACGAACCTCATTCCATAGTTTATAAGGCACTCTATCTATCAAATCTAAGCCCTTAAATCTATTTCTCACTTCCACTGTATAATCATTAAGGGATTTGATTTAGGTCATAGCGGTTTTCCCTACTTTCTTCAATTTAAGTCTGAATTTGGTAATAAGAAGTTCATGATCTGAGCCACAGTCAGCTCCTGGTCTTGTTTTTGTTGACAGTATAGAGCTTCTCCATCTTTGGCTGCAAAGACTATAATCAGTTTGATTTCGATGTTGACCATCTGGTGATGTCCATGTGTAGAGTCTTNACTCCAGTACTTTGGCCACCTCATGCAAAGAGTTGATTCATTGGAAAAGACTGTGATGCTGGGAAGGATTGGGGGCAGGAGGAGAAGGGGACGACTGAAGATGAGATGGCTGGATGGCATCACGGACTCTATGGACGTGAGTCTGAGTGAACTCCGAGAGATTGTGATGAACAGGGAGGCCTGGCGTGCTGCGTTTCATGGGGTCGAAAAGAGTCAGACATGACTGACTGACTGACTGAACTGAACTGAACTGAACTAATAGAGTTGTTGAGGGATATTAGGGGCTTGGTGGAGAGTCACTGATGGGTACTGGAGTCAGCGTTTAGAACTATTACTGGGGCAGGCGATGTAATGGGATTGGTGTTAGCATATTCTCATGACTGGGGAGACCTAAGTATCGGTGTCTGACAGGTGAGCTCATGGAAGTCTTTGCTTTGGGAGGCCTGTGGGTTTCGTGATTGGGGAGGGAGTCCCTGGAGATCCTTGGTTTGAGTTTCCAACCTGTATAACCAGAAGGAGCTTTGTGTTGTGACATTCTCCCCTCAGTTCTTCAGCATTTCACCAACTGTTCCCGTCAAGCCCCTCCTTACACCTACACTTCTGTTCATGTCTTCCTTTGCCTTGATCACACCCCTACAAAAATTTAAAGCATTTTTAAATGCTCAGAGCTTGAGAAAATCTAAAGTGATATTTGCTTGTATTTTCATACACGATGTCTGTAAGGATTCACAAAAGTAGGAACAGAGGAACTGGGTGGCTGAAGGACCTCAGGTGAAGAAGATGCCCTTTGTACCTTGTGAATGTTGAACCATGTGGACTATTTCTTTCTTTTTTAAAATATATATTTAACTGGTATGCTTATGAGATTTTGTCTATTATTACATAAAAACTGTATATTGCTTGATGAGGATAAGACGTATGTAAAATATTAAATTATTCTCTTTCAGAACATGTTTTTAGTTTTCCTGTAGGCCAGTGATCTCTTGGATATGATCCTTTCTTGTTTCTACCTGGTAATTATAGAAATAATGACATTGATTCTGATTGTATTCATGCTTCTTCACCATAATTTTTCACATTTAAATATTTATTGTCATTTTACAAATAGGCAGAACTTGTTAATTCTGTTCTTACTTCACATAGGAGGCATTTATGATAATTTTAAATTTTGTTTTGTTTGGAACTTTTTGATTGCTGTCTTTCTTGTTATTCCTAATTCTGTCTTGAGGAATTTATCACACTTTCCATGTGATTCCCTATATGATTTTCTCTTTTAAGGCAAACATAAATAGTTGAAAAGAATGTATTATTTTCAATATGTGCATCTTTTAACTACTTTGATATATTGCTGAAGTCTGTATTAGTTTTAATATTTAGACCATGTATACAGTATTTTCCTACATTGTCACAAAATTACAATGGTGTTTTAATATTGTCTCTCTCAGTGGTGTTCCTGCCAAACATCCTTGTTTTTTTTTTAAACAGTGTTTGTTTTATGTGATTTGGTTCCCTTTGACTTGCTACATAAAGCAAACCACACTGTAACTTCTAACTCATGTTATTCTATGAATGTCTACTTTATCCAATGGAATGGATCTCATCTTAAATTCTTTTACTGGTTCCTGTTACTATTACTCCTCTTGATTCCCAATTATCTACATTTGCCTGGCCCTGATATACTTTGTCTATTACAGATTATTTTCCCTGGACAGTTTTAAGGATGTGAGTGTCTCTGAGAACCAGTCAGTTACTAGATTTTGTTTTCTTTTTATTTATTCCAGTCAGTTCTGTCTTTCATGGATAGTTTTACAGTTTGCATTTGCTGCCCCAACACTGTACTGTGTGTCTCTCACTTCTGTTTTACTCCTTTTTAAAATTCTCTCTGTTTCCTGGTAGATTATTTTCCTTTATAGTTCCTATTACCTAGATCATAAATTTTTAATTTTTAATCAGTGGTTTAGAAGGCACACCTTGTTTTTATATATCTACTGGAAGTTCCCTTAAAGTTTTCCAGAAATATTCTTGAATTTATGTTGTTCTAATTAGCAAAGTGGCTGACAAAAATATAGGTCTGTTTTATCTATATTCTTTCTACTTCCTGTTCTAGCTAGCTCAGCTTAAAAATTGTTTTTTTTTTTGTTTTTTTTTTGCTTTATTTTTGGTTGCACTGGATCTTTGTTGCTGCACGTTGCACTTTCTCTAGTTGGGGTAATCAGGCACTGCTCTTCGTTGTGGAGTGTGGGCTTCTCATTGCAGTGCCTTCTCTTGTTGCAGGACATAGGCTTTAGGTGCACAGGCTTCAGTAGTTGTGGTACATGAGCTTTGCTGCCCTGGGGCATGTGGAATCTTCCTGGCCTAGGGATTAAAGCCAAGTCAACCGGAACTGGCAGGTGATTCTCAACCACTGGACCACCAGGGAAGCCTTATAGTTCTTAATTTAAGGGTTAATCATATTTACCTACTCAAAATTTTGCACAAAAGCAAATGTGGAGGTCTTTACTGACCACTTGATGGGCTTAAATTGAGTACTATTGGCTTACATGACAGTAACAGGAATAGTAGAGTCTCCATTTTAAACTATCTGATCCTGGTAGTTTTATTTGCAAGAGACGCTTTTAGAGCCTTCTCTCTTCTGTGGATATTAGTCTGCTTCTGCTTACTATCACTAGTGAGGATCAATATTAGTAAAGTTTATTTTCCTAACAGTTTACATATTAATTGATATTGAGTTGTACAAATGAGTGCAGTGATATCTAATGTAGATCATTGGCATGTTCTTGTTACCTGTATCTATTTTTAGATCCTTCTCAAATGCTTAGACAAATTCTAGTTCATTGCTCGTAAGGGAACTGATGGTGCAGCTCACTGTGTAAAATTAGGAAAGAACTCTTTTGGGTAAAATTTCTTGGTGAGACGGAACCTCCTCACCGTGACACATACTTGCTGACCGTCCATTGCATGTTAGTCCTAAATTCTTCATGCTCCCTGCATGTGAGCCCCGTCTGCCTCCAGGGATCATGAAAAGTGAGCCTCTGTCACAAACACTCTAATGGTCTGTAAAGGCATATTAACTAGAAAGTGATAATTGTCCTTGATAATTAGCAACTGGCAAAATGTTTTCACAAATAACCCCAGTTCCCAAGCCTGTACCTGCCAGAGCTATTATAGGTGACATGATAATTGCAGTTCTGAGGGGAGGTGAGGTCACAGGATCACAAACTCATATCTCAGGGTCAAGCTACCCCTCTTGCACACAGGCTAATTGCTTTGACCTTCATACTGAATCCACTATCCAGACATCAGGAAAAAGTCAGTGAGTTTTCTCTATAGTCATCAAGGAGGTAGAATCTATAAAGAAAGGCTCTGTATCAGGAATCTGGTAAGGAAACTTATTGGACAAAGTGAATCTCCTGTGTATAAACCTGGTCCAGCAGCAAAGCCCTGCAGGAGAGTGGGATAAATCCTGAGTCTGAACTGAGACAGAAAAGGCAGATGGGGTCCTAGACCTTTCACCAGTCTGTAATGGCTCCTAATGTAGTGTATGTACTTTTCTCACTGACAGAGATTGTCGTGGTTTAATACTAGTATGATATTTTACAAACCTCATGTATGGATGTGAGAGATGGACTGTGAAGAAGGCTGAGCACTGAAGAATTGATGCTTTTGAACTGTGNCTTTTTCACTCTCCTCTTTCACTTTCATCAAGAGGCTTTTTAGTTCCTCTTCACTTTCTGCCATAAGGGTGGTGTCATCTGCATATCTGAGGTTATTGATATTTCTCCCGGCAATCTTGATTCCAGCTTGTGCTTCTTCCAGCCCAGTGTTTCTCATGATTTACTCTGCATATAAGTTAAATAAGCAGGGCGACAATATACTGCCTTGACGTACTCCTTTTCTGTTGTTCCATGTCCAGTTCTAACTGTTGCTTCCTGACCTGCATATAGGTTTCTCAAGAGGCAGGTTCAGGTGGTCTGGTATTCCCATATCTTTCAGAATTTTCCACAGTGTATTGTGATCCACACAGTCAAAGGCTTTATGTGTTGACAAAAGTGTTGAGACAGATGTCAGGCATAGCGAGCCACTTCTTCTGATCTCTTGCTTTTGTCAATTCTTTCTGAGCCCTAGGACAGTCACTTGTTAGGCTCTGCCAATGAATAGATAATGATGCCTCCATCTCCCTGTCCTTAGTGTACTTCAGTCAAAGGGACTTCTACTATATGAGCATTGATGGCAGGAGTCTTATGGACCCTGGAGGTCCTCCACCTCATTGTTGCCAACAGATAAAGAGTATGTTCATTTCTCATTGAGAAGTCAGCTCTGCCTACATTAGCTTGCCCTTTTTGCAGCAAGGAAGTTAAGGTTGTCCTGTTACCTGGTTGAAGGTGGATGGGAACACACTTTCAAAATCTGTTTGGCTTCTTTGCTGTTGTAAGTCATTAACATGCAGACCAGACTCCAGACCTTGACCTGCCTCCAGACTCTGACCTGCAGGCAGAAAGCCATGTCGTAAACCGTGTTTCAGCAGAGGAGGACACACAAGGGGCGTCTTTCAGCCCATTAGGAAGGGGGCGCTGCCAAGTCAAATACCAAAACAGAGAAGTTGCTCTGAGACAGGCCATGTCTGTAACGCAGTATAAAGTGTGGCATTTCAGCCTGCTCCAGGAGCTCACAGGCAACTCATTCATTTTACAGACACTGATGGCCACCTGTACTGAGCCAGGTCCTGTGTCGGCAGCCAGGGATGCAGGGTAAGGGGATGATTCATCCAGGATATGAGGCTTGAGTTGGCTCCTGGGGTCAAATCTTGGTTCCAAAGAAAATTGAGGGAAAAAAAATTGCAATAAACTAATTTTCCCCATATTTCTATTTGAATAAAAGAACATACAGGCAATTTATTTTCTGGAAAGGGACCCAGAGATGCCATTTTGGAGGCTGGGGCACTGCTTTTGGAGGCTGGGGCACTGGTCCACAGAGGTGGACCTCTGGCCTTCTGGGTGACCCACATACTCTTAGAGCAGGTCTTCTCCAGAGCCCATGTCTAGTTATATTTCCACAGCTTAAGGTATGAGAGGACTCTGGTCTTTCTGGAGGGCTGAGGAGCCCTGACTTCCCTTCTCTTCTCTAAGGAATAGCTGTCTGAGCTTGAGGCAACCCCTTCCTCCCACATGTAGGATTAGGTGTGAATCCTTGGACTCCGTTCCTGAGTTACTCCTGGGACTGGACCGTCTCTTCTTGCCCTCTTGGGACCCTCAGTCTGTAGGTGGGTTTCTGGCAGGTAGAAGTGGGGAGTCTCTATTTTAGGTGCCACTTGGCCTCACTCTGGAGCAGGGAGACCATTGGCCAGGGTGGACATTTGTGGATTTGTGTGTTCTTTGAATAAGTGAATCTCCATCCTCAAATAATGTGTTGATATGTTCTCTGAAAATTCAGTTTCTATTGAAGGGAGATCTCTGCAGCATCTAAGGGTTCTGAGACTCCAGAGACTTCCTATGTTTCCACAGATGATTTCTGGGCTTGCTTATTGTCAGTTTTACAAATACCTCCCTGACTTCCTTCCTTGGTCATGTTCTATGAGCCCTCTGGCTTAGCAGGTCTGAAGCTGTAGAGTGAGGGAAGGCAGGCAGGGCTTTCTTGCCCACTGGGTGTAGTTTTGAGGCTCTCTTGGCCACTGCTGCTGCTGCTGCTAAGTCACTTCAGTCGTGTCCGACCCTGTGCGACCCCATAGATGGCAGCCCACCAGGCTCCCCCGTCCCTGGGATTCTCTAGGCAAGAACACTGGAGTGGGTTGCCATTTCCTTCTCCAATGCATGAAAGTGAAAAGTGAAAGTGAAGTCACTCTTCGAGACCCCATGGACTGCAGCCTTCCAGGCTCCTCCGCCCATGGGCTTTTCCAGGCAAGAGTGCTGGAGTGGGGTGCCATTGCCTTCTCTGTCTCTTGGCCACATTGGTGGATGAACCTTCCAGTGTGAGGTCAGCTACTGCCCAGGCCTGTGCGCCTGGACAATACCCTTACCATTCCTTGTCCTGGTTTCCCCATCTTCTCTCTCTGCTCCTCCCACCAGGTCGCACAGCCCTTTTCCCATTTGCCCAGTGTCCTGGCATGATGGTGCTGCTTACCAGCATGGTGTCTGTCCACAGGCAGGCTTAGATTTTTAAGGAAACAGATATTTTTTTGTGTGCGTGAGGGAAACAAAGTCTATAATATCATGGTTATAATTAATAGTGATAGAAATTTATGGATTTAAAAATAAAACAATTAGGTCTGGAAAAGGTAGCTTAGAGGAGGTTCTCTAGGTAGAAGTATGTGGACTATGTGGTATATAGTCTGTGGCTGGAATGGGGTTGACTCAGGAGCTCTGACCCTTGGACTGTAAGGAGATCAAACCAGTCAGTCCTAAGGGAAATCAATCCTGAATATTCATTGGAAGGATTGATGCTGAAGTTGAAGCTCCAATACTTTGGCCACCTGATGCAAAGAGCCGATGCATTGGAAAAGACTCTGATGCTGGGAAGGATTTAAGGCAGGAGGAGAAGGGGACGACAGAGGATGAGATAGCTGGATGGCATCACTGACTCAATGGACATGAGTTTGAGCAAGCTCCAGGAGACAGTGAAGGACAGGGAAGCCTGGCGGGCTACAGTCCATAGGGTTGCAAAGAGTGGGACATGACTGAACAACTGAACAACAGGAGCTGGAGACTGCCCAGAGGAGCAGAGGGAAGCTAGTCAGCACCACCTCTAGGTGGTGACAGAAATCACAGTTGCCGCATTCCCAGGCAGTGTTTATAACGCCTGCTAGTTCTCTCTCAGAATAGGTGTGAGTGCTAGTCAAGAAAGGGGACCCTGCTGTATAACCTCTGTTGTACAAAACAAGTAAGCTCTTTGGTAACACCAGCAATGATCACCAGGGAGTAATGGGACCAAGGCTTAGAAACGGAGCTTTGGACTCTCCAGGAATGTACCAGAAGGGGAGGAGAGTTGGGGACAGGGAGACAAGGGGGAGTCCACGGTTCTGACTCAAACAAAATAGAAACAAACAAAACCAAAGATGACAAATTAATGAATGGCAAAAATATACGAAGCTATGAGCCAGTATTGGCCAAATGGATCCAAAGCTTTCCCATAGATGAGGCTTCGAGGACTGGGTTTTCATGGTACATGAACTGCTCTCAGCCCTAATGAGTTCAATTTCTCCCTTCTCACTCTCCCATCAGAGTGAGAAGCAGCTTTTAAAAAAAAATATAATTGGCCCTTGAAACAATACTACAATCACTTTGGGGTCTTGTTCAGCTTATTTTTAATTACAAGGTCTATTGCATTGTTAAAGTATTAACTCTGATAGTTACTTATCTTGGCATCTTTTTATCTTGATAGAAATGAAAACAGCAAGGTCATGTTAGCTCACTTGAAGTTTTGGTCTGCTACAGCTCAGATTGAGCTGGGTCAGCTCAGCGACGTGTGTAGTTCGGGGGACAACCGCGTTTGCAGAGGGTTCGCTGGTGGAAAGGGGTTGAGGGCTGCACCCTCGGGTGCTCGTTCTGGCTGGTTGGGGCCGGGCCGTCCCTGGGAGTGGGAAGTGCTGTTGCAGGCAACCGTGTTGTAAGCGATGGTGTTGCAGGTGTGTGGCACTTCCCTAAACTCGGGGAAGGGCCCCGCACGCAGGGCTCACACTTGCGGAAGCTGGCTTTCTGGTCACTGAGATGGCCGAGGCAAGGTCAGGAAGTGGAGCACATCACGCTGCCTCACCTGATGCGTCCCAACTCCGTTCTGGCTCACGGTCCCCCTTCCGCTCTTCTGACTCCCACACACCTGAGGCCCTTTCCGAACCCCTGCTTCACTACCCATCTCAGGCCCCACTGACTTCCCAGAGTGCTTACTGTATGCCAACACTGACAACAATGGCAGAAACTAAAGAGCTATGGTAACAATGATGAACATGTATTGAGCCCTTACTGTACACCTGGTGACTTGCCCATAGCTCAGTCTTCTAGGCCGATGTCTACAAACGCTGGCCGTGGCTGGCCCTTATTGTCATTCTGCCTTTTGTCCAGCAGGGGGCAGTGTGACTACACCTTAAAGGGACCCTCCTTCACCTGTGTTCTCAGGAAAAGTGAAGCTTCAGTTTCTGAAGACCCGGGAAGAGGGCTTCTGGCTTTGAAAGTGGGTCCAAGGCTCCGCCTGACAGAGTAAAAGGCTGTGCAACTCTCGCTCACCTTTCCCTCTAGCCTCGGGCACTTGGGTCTATCAGTTCCGATGTCAAGTCATTCTGTGTTTGGTCTGCAGCTCTACTGACTCCAAGGAGAGCAAAGGGCAGGCAGGAGTTTGGAGAAATGGCTTGGGCCTCGATGGACTGAGCTGATTCCATGGCAAGTCCTTGACACCTTGCTTCCTTAGGGATATGCAGATGGTTCCCAAATCAGACAGCCACTTGGGAGGAGCTAGAGATTGGGGATGTGCAGATCCCCAGATGTGTTTTACACATTAGTGGATGGTACTGCTTTTGAGAGACCAATTGGCCAGTTGGGGCAGTGGTTTCAGTAGGCAAATCTCTAGCTGTCAAGTGTTGCTCAGGTAAAAGCCTGTGAAAAACCCCATCTTTTTCATAGCCTGGGAGCCAATTTTTCCCAGTGGGGAAGGGGAAGGCTACTGGTGGGACGTAGTTGTGTCAGCCTGACCTTTCTTGCTCATGGAAGACCTCGGTGAGAACGTAACGTATGAGCTGGCTTCTGCTCTGAGAAGTTTCTGTTGACCCAGCTCTGGCCGTTGTCTCCTGCTTGAGGAACGGGCAAGATCCTCCCAGAAATGACTCCAGTGACAGGACTGCCAACACCAGGATCTGCTCCGGACTCTGAACGCTGACTCATTGCTTTGGGAAGGATTTTTGCCCCTCTGGTCCCCAGCAAAGATGGGCGGGGAGATCCCTGACTGACTTCCCTGAGGAGTTCAGATCCCGGGTCCCTCAGTACAGCCCACATTGGGGGTACTAGTTCTGATGAACTTAAAGATCAGTGTCGCTGCCCAACCTCTTGGCTTCAGAAGCGCTTTCCGTTCAGATGTTCAAAGCAGCCCTGAGTTATCTTTGTAGCTTCTCCAAATCCCTCGCCTATTCTCTAGGCCCCTGTGAAAAGAAAATGCTAATCTATCTCAGCCTGCTCCCTCCACCCCTCAGCCGTCTACCTACTGGCAGCCAGAGTGAAGAGATCAGTCAGAAAGCGCTGTCGTGGTAAAATGTCTGCACGTTCAAGGCAGTGCCCACATTTGAGGCCTCTTGCTGCATACTGCCAGGCCCCACCCAGACTGGCTTTTCCTGTAGAAGGGCTTGAGTTCAAGGAAACTGTGTGCATGCCTGTTCACTCCAAGTCCATTTTGAGAGACTTGCCTTTCACTGCCCGAGCTGCTGCTCAGGAGGGCTTGTGTCTTACCTGGTAGATGAGTTGGGGTTGTTTGTGTACTCTGTGTATTAATAATAGTAATAAGGGTAATAATGATAACTGACATTTTTGAACATTTTAACGCTAGCTAGGTTCTTCACATAGATTGTTCAACTGCATTTTTGCAAGAGACTTTATGATATAACTGCTATATATATACATGTATTTTTTATACTATTTAATTTAAGGAGATGAGGGTGACAGAAGATGAGATGGTTAGACAGCATCAGTGGCTCAATGGATGTGAATCTGAGCGGACTTCAGGAGATAGTGAAGGTCAGGGAAGCCTGGCATGCTGCAGTGCACGGGGTCGCAAAGAGTCAGACGTGACTGAGCAGCTGAACAACAACAACAGTTTTCCCACTGTGTAAGACAGAGTTGGAGGTGTGGAGAGGTTCAGTCAGAGGGTTTCCAGGGCAGACGTTGCTGAGGCAGAATCTGGGGGACTGGGCTAAGAGGAGGCTGGCTGGGGAGCAGGAGATACGCTTCAGACCCCTTAGCATCCCAGCTACTCGCATGATCTGGAGGGCCTCGAAGCTTGGGAAGTATAGCACCGCCTGCCCTGTACAGTCTTAGAGGAGGGAGAAATGACCGTGGCCTTCAGGCTTGAGAAAGGTCTTCTGCCACACTTGGATGTGACGGATGGATCGACTCCCTCGAATTCAGGGAGGATGGCCGGGCAAGTTCCTAGCAGATGGGGAAGCTGGGCCAGGGGCCCTCTCAAGTCAACAGTGGGCTTTTTTTTTTTTTGGCTCACTAGCACCTTTCTCCAAGACCACATAGCTCCTGAGTTGAGACTCTGAATGTCTCTGTCTGAGAAGACTGTCCAGTGAGATCAGAAGCAAGGAGGTCACTTAAAATTTTTTTATTTTAAAATGTGATAGGTTAATTTGCATTTTAAATCATCTACACGAGAGATTAATTAACAAGAGTTGTTCAGTCGCTAAGTCATGTCTGACTGTTTGCAGCACCATGGACTGTAGCATGCCAGCCTCCTCTATCCTCCATTATCTTCCAGAGTTTGCTCATATTCATGTTCATTGGGTTGGTGATGCTATCTAGCCATCTCATCCTCTGTCGTCCCCTTCTCCTCCAGCCTTCAGTCTTTCCCAGCATCAGGGTCTTTTCCAATGAGTCAGGCCTTCCCATCAGGTGGCCAAAGTGTTGCAGCTTCAGCTTCAGCATCAGTCCTTCCAGTGAATATTCAGGGTTGATTTCCTTTAGGACTGATTGGTTTGATCTCCTTGCAGTCCAAGGGACTCTCAAGAATCTTCTCCAGCACCACAGTTTGAAAGCATCAATTCTTCGGCATTCAGCCTTCTTAATGGACCAACTCTCAGATCCATACATGACTACTGGAAAAACGGTAGCTTTGACTATACAGACCTTTGTTGGCAAAGTGATGTCTCTGCTTTGTAATATGCTGTCTACATTTGTCATAGATTTTCTTCCAAGGAACAAGCATTTTAAATTTCATGGCTGCAGTCACCATCTGCAGTGATTTTGGAGCCCAGGACAATGCTTCCTCTTTTTCTGCATTAATTTGCCACGAAGTAATGGGACTGGATGCCATGATCTTACTTTTTTTTTTTTTCCCAAATAGTGTAATATGGTGAATAGTGAAAACTAAATTTCCTTCCCCCACTTCTGTCCCATGTTCCTCTCTCCTGTATGATCACTGTTCTTGTGTATCCTTTTAGAGACAGTTCATGCTTATGTAATCATCTATGGATATGATAAGCCCTGGATGTTCTTTGGAAGGAATGATGGTAAAGCTGAAACTCCAGTACTTTGGTCACCTCATGCGAAGAGTTGACTCATTGGAAAAGAGTCATGCTGGGAGGGATTGGGGGCAGGAAGGAAAGGGGACGACAGAGGATGAGATGGCTGGATGGCATCGCCGACTCAATGGACGTGAGTCTGAGTGAACTCTGGGAGATGGTGATGGACAGGGAGGCCTGGCATGCTGCGATTCATGGGGTTGCTAAGAGTTGGACATGACTGAGTAACTGAACTGAACTAAACTGAACTGATGGATATGTGACAGGTTGTTGAAATGGGTTTTCTACCTAAGTTTCATCCTAGGTCGCAAGCCCAGCAAGTCTAGCAGGAGGGGTTTGCTAAGATCACTTGTAGGGAAATCACTTGTGTGTGGTCTCTGGAGTTGGGGGTCTGGATAGACACCTGAAGAGTCTAAATGTGAGATAGAAGGGCGTGGATGGGAAGAGGGATCACAAGGAAAGGAGAAGACATGGGAGAGAGAGAGAAAGGGAAGGAAAGAGAGCGAAGGAGAGGTGTCAGGAACATTTGGAGCTGTGTTCTTCCAGGGCTTCCCCGGCGGCTCAGCAGTAAGGAATCCACCTGCCAACGCAGGAGACGTGGGTATGATCCCTGGGTCAGGAAGATCCCCTGGAGAAGGAAATGGCAACTTTCCAATGGCAACTCCAGTGTTCCTGCCTGGGAAATCCCATGGACAGAGGAGCCTGGCGGGCTACAAAGAGTCAGATATGACTTAGTGACCAAACAACAACAACAATGCTTTTGCCACAATCAAGGCCATTGATATGGAAATGTTCTCAAAGACCAGATGTGGGCATAGGGGCAGAGGGCTGGTCTAAAAAGATAGACCAGGAGGGGAAGGCAATCCTAAAGACAGATAGACCCACACGTTCCCGCAGATTGAGGGAGGGAGCAAATCAGAAGCCATCTAAAGGAAAATGCAACTAAATGTTCCGAAGTTGGTGTCTAAAGAATCCACAAAGCACTCCTGAGAGGACGGTAGTGTCCAGAGAACACCAGCTTTCAACATCAGTTGTGATCAGAGAAAGCCGATGCCAGATGGCACTGGTGACTTGGGTATCTTCCTCCTTCCTGCATATTCAGTATGATAATCAGAATATTTTGCTCATGCACATTTTGGTTGGTAGCTGCTCTATCATGGTGCTCCCAGAGATGAAGTAGACAGGCAGCATTCTCAAATACTACTTATTCTGCATAGTAGGAAAAATGAGGTCTAGTGGCCAGAAGCCTGACTGCAGAACCCACCATGAATAGCCATGGTCTCTCATACAGTTTTTCAGATCTATGCCAGGCCACGTGCCTGAAACTACATGACTGAAGAGGGATCCTTAGTCCTCTTGAGGAAGAAATTTACAGCAGTGACTTGCACTCCCATGCTTTCCCCAAGGGAACCCAGAGCCCTTTACTGGGGTGATGTGGACTAAGGAAATATGTAATCCTTTTGGGGGCAACTTGAAACTGAAACTTAATCTTTGGTAAGTCCTGGGGATTCAACATGTTGCTATAGTCTACCAGTCACAGAAAAGGTTTATAATGGTCAGGTGATCGATGAGGTTTTGGACAATCTTCATCTCACACTGGGTCCACGGCCCTGCTCTGTGATGTTGCCTTGGCCTCTAAATGTGTAATTGGCATAGATATACTCAGCAATTGGCAGAATCATCACAGTAGCTCCCTGACCTGTGAAGTGAGAGCTAATACAGTTTCCCTTTTCCGCAAGGATGGTAGGAAAACCAGTGTTGCATTCTTGGAGGGGTTGGTGGAGGGTAGGGGGAGGATTTCAGAGATTAACATCAAAAAGTCTTGAAAGATGTAGCGGTAGTGGTTTCTATCACATGCCCATTTAACTGGCCATATATTTGATTCATGTAGAAAGTGAGGGGATCTTGGAAAATTACTATGGATGCTCATAAATGTAGATTTGCTGATAATTCTGGTTGCAGACCCCATTCCAGTTGTGGCATTTTTATTGGAACAAATCAACACAGCCCCTGGTACTTGGTATGACCTGCCAGGTACTTTGGATTTCACTGTCAGGTACTGCTGACAGGACACCTTTCTAGTGTCATCTCAGGATTATACCATCTCCCCGCTACTCACCATAATATAGATAGTAGAGACTTTGATCATCTTAGCATTCCACAGAGCATCACACAGATACGTTTCACTGATGGCAGCTTGCTGATTGGACCAAATAAGCAGGAAGTACTTAGTATCTTAGAACCCTTAGAAAGACACATACAAACCAGAGGATGAGAGATTAACCTCATGAAAACTCTTCAAAGTGAAAGGAAAGTTGCCCCTTGCTTTTAAGGAGGCACAATGCTCGAGGGGCCTCTTTAGATCTTAGAAGCAATATATACAACATTTGAAAAAAAAATTTGAGTGTGCTGCTTGGACCTATTTATTAATTTATAGGTTTCTTTCTTGCACAGAGCCCAGAGCAAGAGAAGACTCTGCAGGGGGTCCAGGCAGCAGCACAGAGGCTCTGAGACTGGGCTTTAGGACCTAGCGAGTGTCTGTGATAAATAGGACACTTCACGGAGACTCTGGTAAACCCCAAGAGGATAATAATCAAGGCAGAGACCCTTAGGATTCCAAAAAAAAAAAAAAGGCCGTACTTTTTAATGCAAATAACTGTTCTCCATTGGGGAAAAAACTCCCAATTTCCTCTCAGGCCCTGGTAAACTAAATTCCTAATGTCAGTGAATATGGACCCTGAACTACCCATCATGCACTGGGTCCTATATGACCACAGCCATGGCCTGGGCTTCCATAGCAGCAGTCCCTCAGGTGGAAGTGATTGCTGAGGAAACCAGCAAGTACAGGTAAGGTACATGAGTAAGTAAGCAGATGCTCTTACCTCTCTGCCTTCTCTCCCTCAACCCACACCTATGGCCAAATGGGGGAGTTTCTTTATAACTACTTGAATGAGAGAAAAAGAAGGGCCTAGTTTGCTAAAGGTTCTCCAGGATATGCTAGCACATTGTGGAAGAGGATTGCTAGGGTAGGAATGTCTCTGAAAGAAAGAGGTGAAGAGAATCCTCCAAGAGGACAGAGCTTCGAGAACCTCCTGTGGCTGACCATCTTCTCTGGGCTCAGAGGTGTTCACAAGTGTGAATCTACTATAGTTAATGGGGAGTGGCTGACAGTTTGGCAGGATGGTCAGGGACTGGGAAAGAACAAAATCAGAAACTGGTAGAGGTTTAGATAACAGGTCAGTTCAGTTCAGTTGCTCAGTCGTGTCCAACTCTTTGTGACCCCATAGAGTGCAGCATGCCAGGCCTCCCTGGAGTTGGAGTTCATCACCAACTCCCGGAGCCTGCTCAACTCATGTCCATTGAGTTGGTGATGCCATCCAACCATCTCATCCTCTATCGTCCCCTTCTCCTCCTGCCTTCAATCTTTTCCAGCATCAGGGTCTTTTCCAATGGGTTAGTTCTTTGCATCAGGCGGCCAAAATATTGGAGTTTCAACTTCAGCATC
>SJYV01054450.1:1861997-1916852 GCA_006410875.1 Neotragus pygmaeus
TGTCTACATTTGTCATAGATTTTCTTCCAAGGAGCAAGCATTTTAAATTTCATGGCTGCAGTCACCATCTGCAGTGATTTTGGAGCCCAGGACAATGCTTCCTCTTTTTCTGCATTAATTTGCCACGAAGTAATGGGACTGGATGCCATGATCTTACTTTTTTTTTTTTTCCCAAATAGTGTAATATGGTGAATAGTGAAAACTAAATTTCCTTCCCCCACTTCTGTCCCATGTTCCTCTCTCCTGTATGATCACTGTTCTTGTGTATCCTTTTAGAGACAGTTCATGCTTATGTAATCATCTATGGATATGATAAGCCCTGGATGTTCTTTGGAAGGAATGATGGTAAAGCTGAAACTCCAGTACTTTGGTCACCTCATGCGAAGAGTTGACTCATTGGAAAAGAGTCATGCTGGGAGGGATTGGGGGCAGGAAGGAAAGGGGACGACAGAGGATGAGATGGCTGGATGGCATCGCCGACTCAATGGACGTGAGTCTGAGTGAACTCTGGGAGATGGTGATGGACAGGGAGGCCTGGCATGCTGCGATTCATGGGGTTGCTAAGAGTTGGACATGACTGAGTAACTGAACTGAACTAAACTGAACTGATGGATATGTGACAGGTTGTTGAAATGGGTTTTCTACCTAAGTTTCATCCTAGGTCGCAAGCCCAGCAAGTCTAGCAGGAGGGGTTTGCTAAGATCACTTGTAGGGAAATCACTTGTGTGTGGTCTCTGGAGTTGGGGGTCTGGATAGACACCTGAAGAGTCTAAATGTGAGATAGAAGGGCGTGGATGGGAAGAGGGATCACAAGGAAAGGAGAAGACATGGGAGAGAGAGAGAAAGGGAAGGAAAGAGAGCGAAGGAGAGGTGTCAGGAACATTTGGAGCTGTGTTCTTCCAGGGCTTCCCCGGCGGCTCAGCAGTAAGGAATCCACCTGCCAACGCAGGAGACGTGGGTATGATCCCTGGGTCAGGAAGATCCCCTGGAGAAGGAAATGGCAACTTTCCAATGGCAACTCCAGTGTTCCTGCCTGGGAAATCCCATGGACAGAGGAGCCTGGCGGGCTACAAAGAGTCAGATATGACTTAGTGACCAAACAACAACAACAATGCTTTTGCCACAATCAAGGCCATTGATATGGAAATGTTCTCAAAGACCAGATGTGGGCATAGGGGCAGAGGGCTGGTCTAAAAAGATAGACCAGGAGGGGAAGGCAATCCTAAAGACAGATAGACCCACACGTTCCCGCAGATTGAGGGAGGGAGCAAATCAGAAGCCATCTAAAGGAAAATGCAACTAAATGTTCCGAAGTTGGTGTCTAAAGAATCCACAAAGCACTCCTGAGAGGACGGTAGTGTCCAGAGAACACCAGCTTTCAACATCAGTTGTGATCAGAGAAAGCCGATGCCAGATGGCACTGGTGACTTGGGTATCTTCCTCCTTCCTGCATATTCAGTATGATAATCAGAATATTTTGCTCATGCACATTTTGGTTGGTAGCTGCTCTATCATGGTGCTCCCAGAGATGAAGTAGACAGGCAGCATTCTCAAATACTACTTATTCTGCATAGTAGGAAAAATGAGGTCTAGTGGCCAGAAGCCTGACTGCAGAACCCACCATGAATAGCCATGGTCTCTCATACAGTTTTTCAGATCTATGCCAGGCCACGTGCCTGAAACTACATGACTGAAGAGGGATCCTTAGTCCTCTTGAGGAAGAAATTTACAGCAGTGACTTGCACTCCCATGCTTTCCCCAAGGGAACCCAGAGCCCTTTACTGGGGTGATGTGGACTAAGGAAATATGTAATCCTTTTGGGGGCAACTTGAAACTGAAACTTAATCTTTGGTAAGTCCTGGGGATTCAACATGTTGCTATAGTCTACCAGTCACAGAAAAGGTTTATAATGGTCAGGTGATCGATGAGGTTTTGGACAATCTTCATCTCACACTGGGTCCACGGCCCTGCTCTGTGATGTTGCCTTGGCCTCTAAATGTGTAATTGGCATAGATATACTCAGCAATTGGCAGAATCATCACAGTAGCTCCCTGACCTGTGAAGTGAGAGCTAATACAGTTTCCCTTTTCCGCAAGGATGGTAGGAAAACCAGTGTTGCATTCTTGGAGGGGTTGGTGGAGGGTAGGGGGAGGATTTCAGAGATTAACATCAAAAAGTCTTGAAAGATGTAGCGGTAGTGGTTTCTATCACATGCCCATTTAACTGGCCATATATTTGATTCATGTAGAAAGTGAGGGGATCTTGGAAAATTACTATGGATGCTCATAAATGTAGATTTGCTGATAATTCTGGTTGCAGACCCCATTCCAGTTGTGGCATTTTTATTGGAACAAATCAACACAGCCCCTGGTACTTGGTATGACCTGCCAGGTACTTTGGATTTCACTGTCAGGTACTGCTGACAGGACACCTTTCTAGTGTCATCTCAGGATTATACCATCTCCCCGCTACTCACCATAATATAGATAGTAGAGACTTTGATCATCTTAGCATTCCACAGAGCATCACACAGATACGTTTCACTGATGGCAGCTTGCTGATTGGACCAAATAAGCAGGAAGTACTTAGTATCTTAGAACCCTTAGAAAGACACATACAAACCAGAGGATGAGAGATTAACCTCATGAAAACTCTTCAAAGTGAAAGGAAAGTTGCCCCTTGCTTTTAAGGAGGCACAATGCTCGAGGGGCCTCTTTAGATCTTAGAAGCAATATATACAACATTTGAAAAAAAAATTTGAGTGTGCTGCTTGGACCTATTTATTAATTTATAGGTTTCTTTCTTGCACAGAGCCCAGAGCAAGAGAAGACTCTGCAGGGGGTCCAGGCAGCAGCACAGAGGCTCTGAGACTGGGCTTTAGGACCTAGCGAGTGTCTGTGATAAATAGGACACTTCACGGAGACTCTGGTAAACCCCAAGAGGATAATAATCAAGGCAGAGACCCTTAGGATTCCAAAAAAAAAAAAAAGGCCGTACTTTTTAATGCAAATAACTGTTCTCCATTGGGGAAAAAACTCCCAATTTCCTCTCAGGCCCTGGTAAACTAAATTCCTAATGTCAGTGAATATGGACCCTGAACTACCCATCATGCACTGGGTCCTATATGACCACAGCCATGGCCTGGGCTTCCATAGCAGCAGTCCCTCAGGTGGAAGTGATTGCTGAGGAAACCAGCAAGTACAGGTAAGGTACATGAGTAAGTAAGCAGATGCTCTTACCTCTCTGCCTTCTCTCCCTCAACCCACACCTATGGCCAAATGGGGGAGTTTCTTTATAACTACTTGAATGAGAGAAAAAGAAGGGCCTAGTTTGCTAAAGGTTCTCCAGGATATGCTAGCACATTGTGGAAGAGGATTGCTAGGGTAGGAATGTCTCTGAAAGAAAGAGGTGAAGAGAATCCTCCAAGAGGACAGAGCTTCGAGAACCTCCTGTGGCTGACCATCTTCTCTGGGCTCAGAGGTGTTCACAAGTGTGAATCTACTATAGTTAATGGGGAGTGGCTGACAGTTTGGCAGGATGGTCAGGGACTGGGAAAGAACAAAATCAGAAACTGGTAGAGGTTTAGATAACAGGTCAGTTCAGTTCAGTTGCTCAGTCGTGTCCAACTCTTTGTGACCCCATAGAGTGCAGCATGCCAGGCCTCCCTGGAGTTGGAGTTCATCACCAACTCCCGGAGCCTGCTCAACTCNTTTTCACTCTCCTCTTTCACTTTCATCAAGAGGCTTTTTAGTTCCTCTTCACTTTCTGCCATAAGGTGAGGGCAGGACAAATTGGGAGATTGGGATCGACATATATACACTACTATGTGTAAAACAGATAGTAAGAATCTGCTGTATAGCACGGGGAGCTCAGCTCAGTAATCTGTGATGACCTAGGTAGGTGAGATAGGGTGGGGAAGTCCAAGAGGGACAGGAGAGATGTGTACGTAGAGCTGATTCACTTCACTGCACAGCAGAAACGAACACAACATTGTAAATCAATTATACTCTAATTGAAAAAAAGAAAAAAACACATATACACAGAATACTTAGAAATTGTGGGAAGTTCAACAGTCCTTAAAGAGCATGTACAGGCAGATACAACATAAGAAACATGTATTTCATCTCCTGTTATGTCATCTTCCCAGAAGATCAAATGTCAGTATCTAATTGTAAAACCCATGAAATGATACTGGACTAATCACACATGTTTTTAACTTTCATATTTATTTATCTACCTTGCTCACTAAACTCTGAGCTTCTGGAGTACAGACTATGCTAGCAGAAAGTAGACATTTATAAATAATTGATAAAAAATGGAGGAAAGTGCAGGATAGAGGGTTAGTATACAAAAGTCAATCAATTTCCTACAAACCAAGAATGAACAAATGGAATTTGAAATTAAAACATAATATCATTTATACTGCTGCTAAGTCACATCAGTCGTGTCCGACTCTGTGTGACCCCATAGACGGCGGCCCACCAGGCTCCCGTCCCTGGGATTCTCCAGGCAAGCACACTGGAGTGGGTTGTCATTATACTAGTACCCTCCAAAAATGAAACACTTAGGTATTAAAACAAATCTAACAAAATATGTACAAGACGATGGAGGAAAACTACAAAACTCTGATAAACAAAATCAAAGAACTAAGTAAACGAAAAGACATTCTACATTCATGAATGAAAGTGAAAGTGTTAGTTGCTCCATCACGTTCCACTCTTTGCGAGTCCACAGACTGTAGCCTGCCAGGCTCCTCGGTCCATGGAATTCTCCAGGCATGAATACCGGAGTGGGTTGCCATGCCCTCCTCCAGGGGATCTTCCCAACGCAGGGATCAAACCCAGGTCTCCCACATTTCAGGCATATTCTTTACTGTCTGAGCCACCAGGAAATCCCATGAGTCCTGGATTTCCTTCTCCAGAGGATCTTCCCGACCCAGGAATCAAATCGGGGTCTCCTTTGTTGCAGGTGGATTCTTTACCAGCTGAGCTACCAGGGAAGCAATAGGATATTATTTAGTACTAAAAAAAGAAATGAGCTATCAATCCATGAAAAGACATGGAGGAAACTTCAATACATGTTACTAAGTGAAAGCAATCAATCTGAAATTTAAAACACGAAACTGTAAAACTACAGGACATTCTTCCAACTATAGGACATTCTTGAAAAAGCAAAAATGGGAGCAATAAGAAGATCAGTGGTTGCCAGAGGAAACGGTAGGAGACAGATGAAAAGGCAGAGGACAGAGTACTTTAGGCAGTGAAAATACTCTGTATGACATTTTAATGATTAATATATGCCATTATACATTTGTCCAAACCTATAGATATATAGTACCAAGGATGAATCCCAAGGTAAACTGTGGACTTGAGTGATCATTATGTGTCGATACAGGATCATCTTTGGTTTAAAAAAAAAATTTAACAGAAACTATGCGTGTGTGGTGGCAGGGAATACATGGGAAATCTCTGTACCTTGACCTCAGTTTTGTTGTAAACCTAAAACTGCTCTAAAAAACACTGTATTTCAAAAAAGGAAGGAAGGAAGGTTGACAGTAGGGAGGAAAGAAGGAAAAAAGTGCAGAGGAAGGGCTCGCAAATGAGGTTAAGTCTGCCTGTTATGCTACGATCTCAAGGAACTATTGACAAGACCTTTCCTCAAAGTTATCTCTAATATCTGGCTGCCCTTCGCTTTCATTTTCTCCACCCAGCTTCCAGCTAACTGGAAATTCCCACTGTAAGAGATTCATTTTTCTGATTAAGAATTAGGAACTCTTCAAGAAACCAATCACTTAACTTTAAATACTCCTCTGCATCTAAAATATGACAGCATGTTCCCAAGCCTTCAGACTTGTTTAACCGAAAGGAGAGAAGGCCTGAAAAGCAGAGAATGCGCCCCATTCCATGCCAGTTTCCCAGAGTAGATGGGAGGGAGGGGGTGGAATGGGACACATTCATGCCCAGAAATTCAGTGCCCAGTTATGACATGTTTAAACACTGCCTTTATTGTGTTTTTCCCAGCAACTCCGTGAGATGGGAGGGTGGCACACATTTCTTCATTTGGAGAAACTGAGCTCCTCGAAGATTAGATAGAGGCAAAGCTGGAAAGAGCCAGTCAACTCTTCAAAAGTCTTCTCTCCCCCAGACCAGTGAGAGAGAGAGAGACTGCGTGGCCTTCCTAATGATAACGTGCTGATTCTGTTTGTTTGACTAAGGCTGCACCAGATTAGCAGACCATAATTACAGCTAACATTCGTGTCTCTGATACAGCTGAGGGAATGTCTGTTTCACTGAACTGAATGCCTGGGAGGGTTAAGCCAGGCAGCCTCTTGCTCTGAAAGCGATAGCGCTGTTTCAGTGTCACAATGGATCGTTCATTTGAGCAGCGGGATTTCCTACAGCTTAGGTTTCAGATGCCTTACTCTGATTTCTGAGGCGATAAAGAAGTTTGCTCATCTTTAAATGGTGTTTTTAGTGACCACACCACTGGAAAACCTTTAGTACCTTCTTTTGCCTCTGGGAGGGAAGAGATCTGCCTTTTTATTGTTACGCGACTTTAGGCTCAGGACATCTTTCAGTGAATTGTTTTCCGCCCAGTTCTCGCCCCTTTCATTCTTTTGGATGCTTTACCGAAATAACACAGCCTGTCGTTTAGGACCCTTGCTTCATCAGTCGATGCTGAGTTTTATTTCTGACTCCTTGAGACTTGGAAATCAATCTGGTCACCTTGTCATTGGTGATTTTCTAGAGTGGATGGGAAAATATCCTCACCTTCTGCTAGAATCTCTTAGCGTCTGCTCTTTTCTCTGTCTGGTCCTTTATTCATCCTTGTCAACTTTTAAATCTTAAAGCAAATTGCAGGCTAAATTTGATGAACATTTCAAGACATAAATCAAGATGAGATAAGCATGCTGAGGGCAAAGTTGGGAGTAAAGAGAAAGGAGTCTGTTTCTTTTTTCCCCAAAACCATCCCAAACTTTCCTTAAATAGTGTTCACCATTTGCGGGTTCTCTAATGAAGACTGGTCGAGAAGCAGGCTCACATTGGAGGCATGCTATTACCTTTTTTCTTTTTTTTTTTTTTTCATTCCTTCTCCTTAATTGGGGGCTTAAAAGGAAGGTTGCCCACGGTTTCTGACAAAGAGCATTAGCCTCATCAGAATGAAATGCCAGATCTCTTTCCTGAAGACTTGACGGCTTTTGTTGAGGTGCTGGGTGGAGTCTGACATTCCCTACCTTTGTGCAATGCAAGAATACCCTGACTGAGGATTAGTCAGGGAGCTTCATGAAACCTCTATCCCTGAAGGCTTCATTTTCTAGAATTGATTTTAGTATTCCTCAACAGTAAGGCAATGGGATAGACCAGATCAGCTTTCACTGAGTTTTGCAGTTTGATTGAGACCCACAATAAGAAATATGTCTTACTGATACCAAACACATACGTGTACATGAATACACATGACAAAAATGTCATAGAGCAATATTTATCCTTAGTATTTGCAAGTCCTTCCACTTTCCATTCCATTCTATTTCATTTTTTACAGGCAAATCTCCACCCACTGGTTTCGCACACTAAGGAGGTGCAACCCACAGTTTGCAAAAACCCTTTTACTTATTTTTCTAACCCTGCAAGTCAATACAGAGAGATTTGGAACTGAGGACAAGCCTGACGAGTCCGAGGTATGGAATAAAGGAATCCAATCAGCTCTGTTTTGTTATGTTTTTAAATCTCTCTGTGCATTCATTCTCTTCACCCCAGAGAGGATTCCATTATCTTTGCTCAAAGAGCAGACACTGCTCTGGCTGTGCCGCTTGCTTCTCTTTGATCCCAGCCCTTCCCCCAAGCCTCCCTTCTGCGCTGGGGGAGGCTGTTCAGAGTCTGGGGGTTTGCTGGGCCAGCAGCCTGCTGCGGGTTCGCTGTGTGGTTTGGCTGTTTCCCACTCCAGCCTGCTCCATTGCCCTGCTGAGCTTTCACTCCCCGATCTGCCAGGTTCGTGAGATGATTGTTCTATTGTTCTTCTCCTACTTCAGGGTTTGTCAGCTTGCTCCTGTAATGATTTTTAGTTTGTTGCTGAGATGACAAAAGTGGGTGGAGACTATATTTTAGGAACAGTGTTTCTTCATCAGCCAAAATTCAATCTGGGAAGAATTTAGCCTATCTAAAAGGATAGTTTGAAAATAAGATGTTTTTGCACAAAGACAATTCAATGTATCTTAAGCCACATTTTTTTAAATGCATATATCATCAACATCAAATTAATTATACAGCAATTTAGGTTCCAGTTATCATTGTGGTCAGGAAGATAAAGTAACAGACTCATTATATAACTTATTTTACCCGTAATACTAAACAACGATAGCTGTTGCAACTGTTAGTTACAAAGCAAGGTATGTAAAACACATTCTGTGATGTCAAAGCATCTAGACCTTCAGAAGGGAGATAAGAAACGCAGGTAAATTACACTTCTATAGATAAGATTCTAATAAGTGACTTGGACACAGGACAGAACAAAGTCCAGTCATAGTATCACTGCTTTTAGAGAATTCATTAGAGTGAATTCTCAAAATATGAACTTACCAAATTTCTCTATTTTAATTAAATGCAAGATTAAATGAATGAATGAATCCATACTGGGTGCCTCTGCTGTACCATGTGATGGAATAGTCTTCCTATTGATCTTCGACTTCATGTTCTTCTCGAAAGAACTAGCTGCCTAAGAACTCGACCGACAAGGAAAAAGAGCCCCACACAGGGCACACAGACAATGAGAAACACAGAGGCATGTAAATAAAGCCATCAGGACTCAGCTCTGCCCTTCCCCTCTGTCCATCTGGAGCAGTGTTAGCCAACAGAAGTACAAAGTGAGCCATACGTGGAATTATAAATTTTATAGNGGCACACAGACAATGAGAAACACAGAGGCATGTAAATAAAGCCATCAGGACTCAGCTCTGCCCTTCCCCTCTGTCCATCTGGAGCAGTGTTAGCCAACAGAAGTACAAAGTGAGCCATACGTGGAATTATAAATTTTATAGTGGCCACATTTTTAAAAGTCAAAAGAAACATAAATGTATTTTGATATATTTCATTTAACTGATTATCTCTAGAATATTAACATTAAAACATATGCTCAATGTTAAAAATATTAACAAGATATTTCAGTTTCAGTTCAGTTCAGTTCAGTCGCTCAGTCGTATCTGATGCTTTGCGATCCCATGAATCGCAGCACGCCAGGCCATCCTGTCCATCACCAATTCCTGAAGTTCACCCAAACACGCGTGTATCGAGTCGGTGATGCCATCTAGCCATCTCATCCTCTGTCGTCCCCTTCTCCTCCTGCCCCCAATTTCAATTTGGGGGGTGGTTATTATTCCCTTAGAGTTTTGAGCAGCCACATCTCAAGAGCTCAATAATCTCAAGTCACTAGTGGCTACTGTTCTGGGACAACACAGGTCTAGATCAAGTAGCGGAATTGGAGACAAGCCTGGGTAGTTAATGAGCTTCTCTAACATTTAAAGGAAAGATCTCTTACTGCATGGACGGGAAAAGCCTGAAAATGATTTCTCTGTGCATATTAATGGAGAAATGGGAGCTGAGAACTAAAGACTGACCCTTGTTTCTCCTTCCAGCCTCTCGGACCTGGGTTGATGAGAGAGAACTGGTGTGGTGTCTCCCCTCCTCCCCCAGTACCCCAACACCAGCATCTGCTCTGAGAAAAACAAAACAACCCCTACAGCCATCACTCCAGGATCACACCTTGCAGCTGATGAACGCTCCCATGTTATATCTCACTTAGTCATGTTAACCACATCGTGCAGCAGTGAGTGGAAGTATTGTTATCCTCATTTTATAAATGAGTAATAGGAGCTCAGGGAGATTAAATGATCTCTCCAAAGTAGCACAGTTACTAGTGAAGTGTCTTGAAGCTCAAGTTAGCATGTGTCCCACAAAGCCACAACTGCCTGGTGAAAGAAAGTAAAGGAAATATTTATTGAAGTATGAAACTCTCTCCTTTGGCAACAACCCAAATCTTTCTACCACTCCCTGCAAAAAAAAAAAAAAAAAAAAAAAAAACCTAAGCATAATCACCAATGATTGCTTATATCACAAAAGTAGGTACAAATATTCATTGACAACCTACTGATGGAGGTATGTAGCACAACTTCTGAAGCAGTCTTGCCANCAAAAAAAAAAAAAAAAAAAAAAAAAAAGTGGAGTCAGAAAGAGAAAAACAAATATTGTTGTTTTAGTCACTCAGTCATGTCCGACTATTTTGCGACTCCATGGGTGAGAGCCCGCCAGGCTCCTCTGTCCGTGGGATTCCCCAGGCAAGAATACTGGAAAGGGTTGCCATTTCCTTCTCCAGGGACCTTCTGACCCAGCAGTCCAACCTGCATCTCCTGCATTGGCAGGTGGTTCTTTACCACTGAGTCATGAGGGAAGCTCAAATATGGCATATTAAAGCATATATATGGAATCTAGAAAAATGGTACAGATGAACCTATTTTCAGGGCAGGAAAGCAGATGACATACAGAATGGACATGTGGACACAGCAGGGGAAGGAGGGGGTGGGATAAATCGGGAGAGTAGCATTGCCATATATATACTGCTGCTGCTGCTGCTAAGTCGCCTCAGTCGAGTCCAACTCTGTGCGACCCCAGAGACAGCAGCCCACCAGGCTCCCCTGTCCCTGGGATTCTCCAGGCAAGNCAGGAAGGACACAAGGCATGAAAGTGGCTTTATCCCATGTGAATCCTCACCAAATTATAACCACCACGAAGGAGGCTTTCAGTAGTAAGGAAGACATGGTGATATCTTCTGCAAAGTTAGTCAGCCTCTTTCCCCAGTGTTCCCAGTGCTTGCTCAATGGGCCCGTGAACCAAGAGCCCATGGTGGAAGGAACGGGACTACACATGGACTCAAAAACCTGGGCTTGTCTGCTCCACGACTGATCTGGTTATCCCAGCACTGCTGAGTGCTTAACCTGCCAGCAGTAGAGACCAGTGCTGAGCCCTGATACACCAGTATTCCACAGGATATTTGACCTCTTCTATCATGGAGGGGACAGCCATTTGTTCTCTCTGAAACAGACGGTATTCTGGGTATGGATTTGTCTTCCCTGCCTCCTGCTGGCACCACCAATAACGGACATATAGAATGACTTATTCACTGTAAAATACTCAGGGATGTGCTTCTGACTAAGGAAATCATTTCACTGCAAAAGAGACACAGCAATGGATACATGCCTATGGAATTCACTGGTCTTACCATGTAACCCATTGCTGAGAAGTAGCTGCCTGAAAGTAGGTTGAAACATGTGAAATTGTCATTATTCAATTGTTTTTGACTTACAAAATTGGAAATTTCAGTAATTCAGCTCAATAAATGACAGTGGATTGGCCTACTGGGATTCATGTATGGCACCAGTTGGGAGATAACATGCTGAATGATTGGGATTCTGTCTTAAACCATGCAGTGTACACTCTGAATCAAGGACCAATTATGACACTTTTTTTCCTCCAGCCAGTATACAGGGATCTAAGAATCAAGTGAGTGTGGGGGCGGCTCCCTTCACTCCTATATCCAGTAACTCACTCAGATGATTTTTGCTTCATGGTCCTGCAACTCTGGGCTCAGCTCGTTTTGAGGTCTTGATTTCCAAGGGAGAAAAGCTTTCCCCAGCAAACATAACAGTCACACAGTAGACTTGGAAGTTGAGACTGCCATCTGGCCATTTTGGGCTCCTCATGACCCTGAATCAACAGGCAGAGAAAGAGTTAATTTACTGATCAAGCCCAATTACCAGTAAATTCACTGCTTTGCTTAAGTCAGAGTTGCTTTTCTGTCCTCTGCAACAAAGATATACAATAGGAGCTCCGTAACTGCTGAATTAATAGATTAGCATCTCTTCTGTCTGTTTGGGTTGCTCCACAGGTGGGTCACAGAAAAGCAAGTGTGATTTAATTTTTTCTCTGTGTGGGAGCTTCCTGTCCTGAAGACGCCTAGAGGTGCAGTGCACTCCAGGGGGCTGAAAGAGCAGACGGGACAGAGCAGCAGAGAGCAGAGCTGAACTTTTGGCTGGCATTTAAAACATGAAAAATGAAACAAAAAAGGAGCAACTTCAGTCATCAGTTGGTGTTTCATTCTCTCCAGGATCTCTCCAAGGAGGAAATTTGAAATTGTGTCTTTATTGCACACCTTTGACCAGGGGTGGCTTAAGCTGAGTCAGAGCTCTAAGTGAAGTTGCTTTTCTTCCCCTTTCTCCTTGTTACAATGTCCAGTGATGCCTATTTAATGGGTTGGAAATGAGGTCCCAGGTGTCTAGTCGAGGGTTTGAGAATCTTATCTGGTGGTACAGCTTTCACTCAAAATTAATGCACTGCATGGTGAGGAGGGTGAATAAACTCATCAGGAGAGCTAACCAGTGTCCTCATTGTTGCCTAACAGCATTGTGTGTGTGCTCAGAATAATGTCTTTTCTACAAGCCAAATGGGAAGCTGCTCTAATGCATTTCCCTGAATTTGGCCTGCCACTATTGTAAATTACCTTGCTTAATGGACTCTGGGATTTTGCTATCTATTTGGAAACTTCTGAGCTCTTTGAGAACCAAATCAAGTGCCTTAGTCCCCAGGAAGGGAAGGCAGGCTTAGAAGATTTACAACTCCATGAACATCATTACTGATGTCTGTTGTGTTTTGCAAACAACTTTCCAGTGGAATAAGTGCTTATGATGAGGCCGTATTTACTTTTTTTTTAAAATTTTTGTTAAGTTGCTCTGAAATAATGACTCCCAGGGTCCATAAATCCCCTCTGGAAATCAACATGCCAGGAAGGTATATGGCAATTATTCCACCCCTACCGTGACCCCAGCTGCAGGTAGGAACCCTGCCAAGGCCCTCAGCAACCTTCTGGCCATTTGCCGAGAGCAGCTAAAATTGTCAAAATGATTGCCGCCACTGCCACCACCACAGCTCACATGGTGTAGAGCACTTTATAGCTGACGGAGAGGTTCACAGGCCTTGTTTCATCCTCTGAGACGTGGAAACTCGGGCCTGGAGAGATAAGTGAGGAGTAAGGGCCAGAAACGTGGAACCCGGGCCTCCTGGCTCTCTTCTGCTGTCTTTGCTGTGTGTTGGCGTGACTGGTCACGGTGCCCAGTTGTCGATTTGAACATTATTCTGGTGTGTCTGTGAGGGTGTTTGTGGATAAGATGAACATGTGAATCGGTAGGCTGAGTAAGGCAGACTGCCCTCGCCAGTGTGGACGGGCCTCATCCAACCTGTGGACTGACTAGGGCAAAAGGCAGACTCTCTCTTGAGTAAGAGATTCTCTTGCCTGACGGCATTAGAACTGGAACATCAGGTTTTTGGCTGGCCCATCTCCATAATCACGTGAGCCAGTTCCTTAAAATTAGTCATCCTCTCTGTCACACGTATATACTTCCTATTGGTTCTGCTTCTTTCTCCGCAGGTAGTTACATGACCTGTGTTCCTCAGTTGAGGCATGGGCCTGTGCTAGGGGCTACAAAAAGGCTAAAAGTGGTTGTGAAAGTAAAACTTTTTAAAAAAGAAACTTAAATAAATGTATTCTTAATTGTGATAAATAGCACGTTATATAACATGTAACATCTTGACCATTTTGTTTTAAAGACCTGTTTTCTTTAATTTTGTATTGGAGCATAGTTGGTTAACAATGTCGTCTTAGCATCAGGTGAACAGCAAAGTGATTCAGCTATGCATCTATTCCTTTTCAAATTCTTTTCCCATTTAGGTTATTAGAGAATATTGAGCAGAGTTCCCTGTGCTAGACCGTAGGTCTTAGTTGGTTATTTATTTTGGATAGTGATGTGTACATGGGCTTCCTAGGTGGCACCAGTGGTAAAGAACCTGCCCGCTGATGCAGGAGACCTAAGAGATGAGGGTTCAATCCCTGGGTTGGGAAGATGCTCTGGAGGAGGGCATGGCAACCCACTCCAGTATTTGCGCCTGGAGAGTCCCATGGACAGAGGAGCCTGGTGGGCTACAGTCCATGGGGTCACAAAGAGTCAGACACAACTGAAGTGACTCAGCACACACGTAATAACTACATGCCAGTCCCAAACTCCTGGTTTATCCCTACCCCCTGAGCCCATCTTGACCACTGAAAACTGTACAGTTTAGCTTTGTTAAGTGCATTCCTGTGGTGTAAAGTTTGGATTTAAACTGGGGCTGGCTAAGGCTTTTTAATACCTGAAGATGAGATCATCCTTACAGCGAGAAGTGACCCCAAAGTTATAGGATTTGCCTGAGATGTCTCCAAGCGACAGGAAAGGAGATCCAGTGGAGTGCGTTTGGAGGCGGGGATGAGAGGAAAATAAAACACAAAGCCCCTGGCTGTTTGCCTCTGTGGAGCAGAGGCCTTTCTGTAAACCAGGAACATAGCCAGCTGCAGCATCAAGGTGAAGCGGGCTGCAGACACAAAGGAGGCCTGGGGGAGGGGCTGCTGAGTTGAATGTTGAAGGACGGTGGGGTTTGAACAACTGAAGATAGGAAGGGGATGAGGGGATGTGAGGCAGAGAGCAGTGTGGGTGAAGATCAGCCCTACGCTGCACACTGGCCTGCCTGCAGCCAGGATGGTGGTGGTAAGCTGCTGGGCTGTGTCGACCGTGGTGACCCTACATGTTCCCACCAGCTCTGTGGCCCTGAACCTGGGCTGCCAGTGGCTCTGAGTTCTGGAGGAGCACCGTGCTCACCTCCCAGCTCCCCTTGAGCTTCCAATCCACGCCTGAGAAGCAGCATTTTATAAATAGCAGTGCTGACAAAACCTTAAATATAGCACCTCTGGGAGCTTAATTACCCAGTAGCAGAGCTGACAGTAAGTACCATCTGGGGTGTGACTAGTGAGGCTGGTGGTGCAGGGAGAGGCAGGGGGTCTGAAGTGTGGCAGGCAGTCCTGGCTTCACGCGCCCCTCACCCTGCTTGCACCCTCCTCCCACACGTACCACCAGGCCTGGCCTGGAGGAGCACAGTTGGAGCCCCTGGAAACAGCTTTGGCTACACGGAGAGAAGTGCCACCCCAGCCCCTTCCTGTGGTCCCACCCAGTTCCCTGTCCCTCATCTGGGCTGATCTTTGGGTCCTCTGTCCTGACTGGCTTCTCTTTGGAGACTGTGAGATAGTGGAGGACACAGTGGGGGCAGTTTTCGGAAGGAGCCAGCTGTCGGGGGCAGTCCTGGGACCCTGCTCAGAGGATTTTGCTTGAGCAGTTCACTCAAGTGGACCCATGTCCCAGGGCTCGGGGGCTGGCTCTGGCCTGCTCTTAGCACCCCCAAACCTCTACTGTGCTTCGTGACCGCGACCCCAGGCACCTTCCTTTGGGGCTTCATAAGCGCCAGCCCTGGGTTCCACACAGTACTCCTCTCCCTGCCCAGAACACCTTCCTCTTCTTGCTCTCCTAACTGCCCTTCCCCTCAACCTTCGCATCCTGACCTCCCTTCTGCAGGTGGCCTTCCCCTAACCCCTGCACCCCTGGCCTGGTGGAGGGCAGCCCCCAGGGCACACTCGTAAGGCTCTGGGTTTTTCTTGGGTACCTCGGGTTCTAATCGTTGCATCCTCATTGGTGTTGCTGTTGGCTGCTTGCCTGCCGCCTTTGTGAGACTGTAGGCTCCATGAGGACAGGGGCAGTCCTCGGCATGTTTCTTCCCGTGTTGCTAACCCCTTGCACAGGGCGTGGCATGCAGTAGGTGTGCAGTGAGTATGCAGTGAATAAAAGGACTGTCTAGCAGAGCCTACACTACCTGAGAACCAGAGGCACCCATACTCCATGGCTGAGACCTTCCTCCACCTCCCTGAACATCTGGTGACAGCGGAGGCCAGCGGAAGGAGGTGGAAGGGTCAGTTGAANCTTCCAAAGAAATCCGAGGGCTGATCTCCTTCAGAATGGACTGGTTGGATCTCCTTGCAGTCCGAGGGAGTCTCAACAGTCTTCTCCAACACCACAGTTCAAAGCTTCAATTCTTCGGCGCTCAGCCTTCTTCACAATCCAGGTCTCACATCCATACATGACCACAGGAAGAACCATAGCCTTGACTAGACCACTGGAAAAACCATAGCCTTGACTAGACTGACCTTAGTCGCCAAAGTAATGTCTCTGCTTTTGAATATACTATCTAGGCTGGTCATAACTTTCATTCCAAGGACTAAGCATCTTCTAATTTCATGGCTGCAGTCACCATCTGCAGTGATTTCAGCAATATGAAAAAATCAACTTTTAAGCATAAAATGTATAAACCTATTTTTACGAGAATTTCTAAACTAAAATACATAATATAATTATTAAATAAAAGTTCTATACCTCAACACATGGTCATTATATTTCTCACTATAAAAATAATATTAATATCTCAAATATATCTTATTAGCAATATTTCATTCCAATTTGGCTTAAAACTTTAGTCATTAGAATCACTTTGTCCTCTATAGTTAATCAGCTATACGGTTTGTCTGATTTACATTAGCATTTCTCGTACTTTGGTTGAAGCTTTATTATCTTATGTCTCTGTTTATATAACACATGTAAATGCATGTGTTTATCAACTGGATCATTTTTTTTTATGACAAAACAATAATAAACCAGATAATTATCTCCTTGCCTCCAGTTTCTCTCCAATCCTATTCATTCAGCTCATTATTTTCAAATTAATTTATCATAGCTTTTTAGCATGATCTTTAAAATACAAAGACATAAATAAAATGNTTATCAACTGGATCATTTTTTTTATGACAAAACAATAATAAACCAGATAATTATCTCCTTGCCTCCAGTTTCTCTCCAATCCTATTCATTCAGCTCATTATTTTCAAATTAATTTATCATAGCTTTTTAGCATGATCTTTAAAATACAAAGACATAAATAAAATGATAAAAACTTTCATTAGGCCCCCATTTCCCAAGTAGAGCTTAATATTCTTTTTTTTAATATAAATTTATTTATTTTAATTAGAGGTTAATTACTTTACAATATTGTATTGGTTTTTCCATACATCAACATGAATCTTAAGTGCAATATCTTTATTATCTGTCATTCCAAATTTAACCAGAAATTTTTTCCTATTTTGTGTCCATCACAAATGTCTTGAGTGATTCACAAGTATGTCAAATGATACTTTTAATTGTTATCAAATTTCATCATTCACTCGCTCAGATTTGATGCATTTTATCGGTTGCAGTTCCACCCACACACATATATTGTTTAACACTTTAGTATCTTTCCACACACATATATTGTTTAACACTTTAGTATCTTTTTGCATTGGGCACTTCTTTTTGCTTGTCTAAACCTACTGTAATATTATCCCACCCATGGTATCTCAGTTAACCTTATTTGATCCTTGTTCTACAATATCTTAGCATTGTGTGCTTGCCATTTTTATGACACCAGTCATTATATTGAATACATCATTTTTTCATTATACAAATGAAATATACAAATAATACAGATTTTTAAGATAGAAAAAAGTTAAAAGAATCATACATTTAAATTCCACATGCTCACATATATTATACAGTTAAAATTATGCTTCATTTGCTTTGTCAAATATTTATTAGTTATTATTCTTCTCATGGCTGATATTTCTAATGCGTTTCAACATTATAGATATAAATATGCTTAATTCTGGACACATTTATGAATATTAATAACAAACTGTCAACATTTTTAGAGCTTTGGGGCAATATTAGCATACAGTGAAGTCCAGAAATCTTTTTTTTTTAATTTTAATTTATTTATTTTTTTAATTTTACTTTACAATACTCTATTGGCTTTGTCATACATCGACATGAATCCACCGCAGGTGTACACAAGCTATCAATCCTGAATCCCCCTCCCACCACGCACCCCACAACGTCTCTCTGGATCATCCCTGTGTACCAGCCCCAAGCATCATGCATCCTGCATCGAACATAGACCGGTGCCTCGTTTCTTACATGATAGCATGTATGCTTCAATGCCATTCTACCAAATCATCCCACCCTCTCCTACTCCCTCAGAGGCCAAAAGTCCATTCTCTATGTCTGTGCCGCTTTTGTTGTCTCACATACAGGGTCATCATTACTATCTTTCTATATTCCATATATATGTGTCAGAATACTGTATTGGTGTTTTTCNTGAAATTTGATGTCTGTGAGGCTTATGTATGGAATAAATGGAGAGCTTTAGGAAATAGAAACATCACTCTTACAGTGTGTATACAAAATTTCACATTCTTTAAGTGGTAGTGGAGTGGAAGACATTTGAAATAGTATGGGTCAGACCCTCCTATTGATCTTTGAGGGCTTCTTAAAGCTATAGTAGGCAAATAGGACTCCCCTGGAGATGGAGATACAGGTAGCAGTCATTTTAGTAAAGTCATATACCACAAAGATACTGGTGCTTGTAAGCCCCATTTTGGAGTTCTCTGTAGTCTATTAAGGCTTGGAGCTTACACTCATAAGCAGGTCATCATCAGCCCAGGGCACCCCTAAGCCCACCTACCAGTGGGCTAGTCCTAGCCAGAACTGCCTCAGTTGACATAGCTAGATGCTCCAGGACCTAGCCCTGCAAGTCAGTAAAAGCCTTGGGCTCACTTGGGCCCTGCAACCAGCAAGCCAGGGACATTGCACCATCAGTTAGCCAATATCAGACATTGNTCCCCCAGCCTCTGAGAGAGTGGGATGCCACCCAGCCTGGATTTATGGCCTGAGTGGGCCTTCTTGGACCTTGGAAGTGTCTACTTCAACGTTGTGCCATCCCCAGGCAGCTCTCTGCCTGCATCTGGGCACATGGGCCAGAGAGTGAGGCCAGCCTGCTGGGCCAGGAAGGGCCAGTGTGGTGTCCTGGGCTAATGACTGTAGAGAGGCCAACGGGGTTGGAGATATCCATCACAGAGGATATGGAGTGAGGTGTGAGCACCTGGGTGAGGGCCAGCACCGGCCCCAGCCTGGTGAGACTAAACAGGGAGTGTGTCCCTTTCCCTTCCCTATGAGCGTGGAAATTTAGTCCACTAGTACCTCACCTCAGTGTGGGGTTAGGGGCCAAATGTTTGTGTCTCCTCCACATTCACGTGCTGCAGCCCTACCCCACAATATGATGGTGTTTGGGAAGTGGGGCCTTTGGGAGGCATTTAGGTTGAGATGAAGTCCTCAGGGTGTGGACCCCATGNGTGTGGGGTTAGGGGCCAAATGTTTGTGTCTCCTCCACATTCACGTGCTGCAGCCCTACCCCACAATATGATGGTGTTTGGGAAGTGGGGCCTTTGGGAGGCATTTAGGTTGAGATGAAGTCCTCAGGGTGTGGACCCCATGATAAGATTAATGCCTGTGTGAAACGAGGAAGACACTTCAGAAATGCCTCTCTCCACCGTGTGAGCACAGTGAGGAGGAGACTCTCTGTGCGCCAGGAAGAGAGCTGTCAGTAGAATGCAGCCATGCTGGCATCCTGACCTCGGACTTCCCCTGCAGGGTTCTGAGCAGAGCAGTGACGGCGCCTCACCCACGTTTGGACAGGAGCACTTTGCTGAGAATGGACGGCGGGGCAAGGGTGGAAGCAGGGCAGCCTCCTGGGAAGCTGGCTCAGTGTAACCCAGGTGAGAGACGGCACTGGGTGCCTGGACTGGGGAGGAGGAAGTGGAAGGGGTCAGATTTTGACATATTTGCTGACCATTTGGATATGGAGAGAGAGGAAGTAAGGGTGTTTGTGGCATATGCAAATAGAAGGATGGATTTCCTCTGAGAAGTGGCTGATGTATGAAGAGCAGGCTTGGAGCAAAAAGATAGGCTTTCCATCCTGGAAACGTAAGGTTTGTGATGTCCATTAGAAACCAGAGTGATGCTGTCAAGAGACCCTAGAGCTGCGGGTTGAGTCTGGGATGGAGAAATCAAGTTGGGAGGGTCAGCAGATGGAGTGCATTTAAAGTCGCAAGACTGGATGATATCACAAGTGGAGGATTGTTAGTAGAAGACGATACTTGAAGCTTGTGTCCTCAACTGGCCAATGTTGAATGGTGGGAGAGATGGGGAGAAACTGACAAAGATTCTGAAAAGAAGGCACCAGGGAGGTAGCGGGGAAAGCAGGAGGACATGCTTGCTGGAAGCTGTTTTCAAGGAATACGCCTATTGCATTTTTTGTTTCTCAGTGTTTGGTTCACATTCATGACCTAATGCTGCTGCTTCTACTGCTAAATCACTTCAGTCGTGTCCAACTCTGTGTGACTCCACAGACGGCAGCCCACCAGGCTCCACTGTCCCTGGGATTCTCCAGGCAAGAACACTGGAATGGGTTGCCATTTCCTTCTCCAATGCATGAAAGTGAAAAGTGAAAGTAAAGTCGCTCAGTCGTGTCCGACTCTTAGCGACCCCATGGACTGCAGCCCACCAGGCTCCACTGTCCCTGGGATTCTCCAGGCAAGAGTACTGGAGTGGGGTGCCATTGCCTTCTCCGATGCATGACCTAAGTTGGTCTAATTGGAGTACACTTAGGGCCCTTATTGGAATTACAAAGAATAAGAAACATGCTCTCTTTGGCCTCATGGTTCTTAGCTGGAGCTATTAGTGGACATTTTACCCATAAGAGTGAACAGCCAGCACAGAATCAAAACTGAGGAGGCACAGCGGGAGACAGAGCCCTGAGGGCATCCTCTCTGCCCTGGATCCCACCATGCCTGAAACCCCTAGACTTTTAGTTCCCCATTTTTGCTTAAGTCACTTTGAACTGGATTTCTGAATTTGCAACCAGAAAAGTTCTGACTGAAGCAGTGAGGCACCCCTCTTCTGATACAGTCCATGTGGAGAACAGCTCCCGCTGCCATCCTGAGGCACCCCTTTTCCGGTGTTGCACACCTGTTCCATGGGGCCCTGAGCCTTCTTTCATAGGACATCTTTCAACAGTTTCTTTTATCTGAGGCTGAACAAAGAGGGACTAAGGAGAAAGCAATAGAGAATCATTGGAGAGGATATTTATTGTTTGTTTGGTGATTTATTATTTGCTTTGCTTTTTATTATTTGAAAGTATTATTTTTCTTATTATTTGCTTTATTGATTTGTTGTCATTTTTCAGTCGCTCAGTCATGTCTAACTCTTTGCAACCCCATGAACAGCAGCATGCCAGGCTTCCCTGTCCTTCAATTTAGTGATTCATTTTTTTAAAAAGGAGAAATGACAGGCACATACTTATACTTTGCACCAGTGACTGATAGAGGTGAACTAGAGGGGCTAAGGCTTCCAGCAGGATTGGAAGGGGTATTAGGGGAATGGGCTCCTGAACTCAGGAATAGGCAGGGTGGTGGTTCAAGGGAAGTGGAAATCTTTCAGAACTGTGACACGTTGACTTGAGGGGATGTGCAGAGAACGATGTCATTGAGGATTCCTGTTTTGTTTTGTTTTGGCTAAAGCAACTGGCTGGACAGAGGAGAGCCATTGAGTCCGATAAAGTATTGAGAGAGACCATCTCCCGGGAGGGGCAAATTCAGGCCCTGGGCTGGGCAGCCCTCTTCCCAGATTACTAATCTCTTGCTCCATCTACATGTTTGCTTTTGAAGGGCATTTTTTCCCTCTATGCCTTGGAGTCACTTAATTCATTAGTTCATCATTTATTTCCTATTTCATTATGTTATAATCTTTATAGTTGTTAATTTGCATTTCATTTCCTGCAGTGACCAAAAAAAAAAAGCAAAACCCACCTTACTCATGAAAAATGTTATTGTAAATATTAATATAAGTCACAAATGATCACCATCCAGACCCCACTGCACAGAGCAACGGCTCCCTTTGTCTGAGGCTGGGAGGATTTGGGGTAATTACCAAAAGCAGGAGCTCTGCGTGCCCTGAGGCTGAATGATCAGAACCAATCACAAGCCCTGAGATAATATTAAAAAGAGGCAGAGAAAACAGCACTTGCAGACAGTCATAGCCCACTTGTGCACCTACTGTGACTCTTGATGCAGACCCCATACCACCTGTACTTGAGCGGCTCAGAGTCTAGAGGGACAGATGGTGGCCTCCATGCCCCATGGGTGGGGGAGAGCCTGTGCCCAGGAGCTCAGAGGAGAAGCAAGGTTGAGCCTTCCCTGGAGGGAGTCAGGGAGAGGGGGGCACTGGGAGGGAAGGAGAGAGTGGGTGGTGTGTGAGCTGCTGCACAGATTCCAGCCCGAAACCCCTCAATTCCTACTTTCTTGGTTTAGAAGAGGACTCTTGCATTGTGTCTTTTTCAGGAAAATTGCACTGCAAAGAGTCATTTCTTTGCCCTGGAGACCAGAGATTATCCATCCCCTTGAAATGTCTTAACATCTAGACCTGGAAAGAGACACCAATCACTCCTGAGAAGTTTTGTGCTCCCACCCCCTCTCCCCAAATCCCTGGCCCCATAAGAAGCTCCAGAGCAAATCGGGGGTGGCTGAGTCAGAACTCCTCCTGACGTGCTGGGAGGTTAAGTCTGTTAAGCTGTGAACAGCTGATGCTGTTTCTAGAGCAGGGAAAGTACAAAGTGGACCTGAAATATCATAGACTGGAAAGCAAGGAACTGACCCAAGGTTTAATGGGGTCATGTTTGAAAGACATAAGAATCAGCCTTAAGGGGATCACAAGGGTCAAATTTCGGACAAATTTAGTAACAAAAAGAGTAATGATGATCATGGAAATTCTAAGATATTTAATGGGGGAAAAATCCGAGAGTCCATAATGATAATCAAAGAAAAAAAAAACAACAAAACCATGTTTTTGTATATATAAGGAGGGAAAAATGGAGTGGGCAAGAAGCTCCATGGGAAAGAATCCACCTGCCAACGCAGGAGATACAAGAGAGACGCATTTGATCCCTGGGTTGAGAAGATCCCCTGGAGAAGGAAATGACAACCCATTCCAGTATTTTTGCTTGCAGAACCCCACGGACAGGAGCCTGGCGGGCTATAGTCCATAGGGTTGCAAAGAGTGGGACGTGACTAAACGACCGAGTGCACACACGTATACACACAAGAAAATGTTAACACGGGTACACAGCTGTCCACAGCACTGTGTAGTTTTTCCAAGAAAGAACCAGAGAACCTTGTTTGAACCTTAGATTTGAGATTGACATGTTGAATAATGATTTTGAACAACTTCATTTGTGTCTCAGAGCCTATTTCTCCCTCTGTACAATGGACATGACATCGTTTCCATCTCCCAGGCCAGCTGGGAGGGCTAGCTGGGCTAAAGGGTGTGAATTCAGCACATTGACCGGCACCTATTAAGTCTTAGTTAGTAATAGCTAATGATATTAGCATTAGTCACAAATCCAGGGCTCAAAAAAGGTGCTCTCCGTCATCCAGAGTGCTAAGCATGGACTAAGGTACCCGCAAAGCCAAGGCACTTGCTTTTGCTGAACTGGGCCCCCTAAAAGCTATGTCCATATTCTGGGACTTGTGAATGTGACCTTTTGGGGAAAAAAGGATCTTTGCCAATGTAGTTAAGTTAAAGATCTTGAGAGCACCCTGGATTGGGTATGTGTGTTCTCGGTCACTTCAGTCATGTCTGACTCCGTGGCCCAGTGGACTCTAGCCCGCCAGGCTCCTCTGTCTGTGGGGATTCTCCAGGTGAGAATACTGGAATGGGTTGCCATGTCTTCCTCTAAGGATCTTCGCAAGCCAGGGATCGAACCCACGTCTCTTAGGTCTCCTGCATTGGCAGGCAGGTTCTTTACCCCTGAGCCACCAGGAAAGCCTACCTTGGCCCTAAACCCAATAGCAAGTACCTCATGAGAGCTAGAGAAGAAAGACAGGCACGGAGGAGGCCATGTAAAAACAGACGCAGAGATTATTGTTCTGTAGCTAGAAGTCAAGGAAGGCCTGGAGCCACCAGAAGCTGGAAGAGGCAGGAAGGATCATCCCCAAAGTCTTTAGGGGAGCCTGGCTCTGTAAACACCATTAAAAAAAATTATTTCATTTAAAATTTTTATTTATTTATTTTTAATTGACTGATGATTGGTTTACAACATTGATTTAATTTCTATCATACATCAACATGAATTAGCCATTGGTATACACATGTCCCCTCCCTCTTGAATCATCCTCCCACCTCCCGCCCATCCCCACTCCTCTAGGTTATTAGAGAGCCCCAGCTTGAGTTCCCTGAGTCATAGAGCAAATTCCCATTGGCTGTCTGTTTATATATGTTAGTGTATATGCACCCATGCTGCTCTCTGCATTCATCTCACCTTCCTCTTCTCCCCCACCCTTGTCCATAAGTCTGTTCTCTATGGCTGCGTCTCCATAGCTGCTCTGCAAACTGATTCGTCAGTACCACCCTTCTAAATTCTCTATATATGCATTAATATATTTGTTCTTCTCTTTCTTAGTCCACTCTGTAATATGCTCTAGGTTCATCCACCTCGTTAGAACGGACTCACATGCACTCTTTTCATGGCTAAGCAGCATTCCGTTGTATAAATGCACCGCAGCTTCTTTATCTGTTCCTCTGTCAATGGACTTCCAGGTTGTTTCCAAGTCTTGGCTATTGTAAATAGTGCTGCAGTGAACACTGGGGTGCATGTGTCTTTTTTTTTCAGTTTCTTCCGGGTATATGCCTAGATGTGGTATTTCTGGGTCATGTGGTGTTTTTATTCCTAGTTTTTTAAGGAATCTCCATACTGTTTTCCATAGTGGCTGTATCAATTTACATTCTCACCAGCAGTGTAGGAGTGTTCCCTTTTCTCCATACATTCTCCAGCACTTGTTTGTGGATTTTTTGCTTATGGCCATTCTGTCTGGGGTGAGGTGATATCATTGTAGTTTTGATTTGTATTTCTCTAATAATGAGTGATGTTGAGCATCTCTTCATATGTTTATTAGCCATCTGTATGTCTTCTTTGGAGAAACGTCTGTTAGGTCTTTTGCCCACTTTTTGAGTGGGTTGTAAAAAAATGTATTTATTTATTTTTAATTGAAATATAATTGCTTATACTATATTGCATTGGTTTCTGCCATGCATCAATATGAATCAGCCATAGGTATACATATGTCCCTTCCCTCTTGAACTTCCCTCCTCCCTCCTACCCCATCCTACCCCTCTAGGTTCTTACAGAGCCCCAGTTTGAGTACCCTGAGTCATACAGCAAAATTCCCATAGGCTTGCAAACACCTTGATTTTTGANGTGGACTCTAGCCCGCCAGGCTCCTCTGTCTGTGGGGATTCTCCAGGTGAGAATACTGGAATGGGTTGCCATGTCTTCCTCTAAGGATCTTCGCAAGCCAGGGATCGAACCCACGTCTCTTAGGTCTCCTGCATTGGCAGGCAGGTTCTTTACCCCTGAGCCACCAGGAAAGCCTACCTTGGCCCTAAACCCAATAGCAAGTACCTCATGAGAGCTAGAGAAGAAAGACAGGCACGGAGGAGGCCATGTAAAAACAGACGCAGAGATTATTGTTCTGTAGCTAGAAGTCAAGGAAGGCCTGGAGCCACCAGAAGCTGGAAGAGGCAGGAAGGATCGTCCCCAAAGTCTTTAGGGGAGCCTGGCTCTGTAAACACCATTAAAAAAAATTATTTCATTTAAAATTTTTATTTATTTATTTTTAATTGACTGATGATTGGTTTACAACATTGATTTAATTTCTATCATACATCAACATGAATTAGCCATTGGTATACACATGTCCCCTCCCTCTTGAATCATCCTCCCACCTCCCGCCCATCCCCACTCCTCTAGGTTATTAGAGAGCCCCAGCTTGAGTTCCCTGAGTCATAGAGCAAATTCCCATTGGCTGTCTGTTTATATATGTTAGTGTATATGCACCCATGCTGCTCTCTGCATTCATCTCACCTTCCTCTTCTCCCCCACCCTTGTCCATAAGTCTGTTCTCTATGGCTGCGTCTCCATAGCTGCTCTGCAAACTGATTCGTCAGTACCACCCTTCTAAATTCTCTATATATGCATTAATATATTTGTTCTTCTCTTTCTTAGTCCACTCTGTAATATGCTCTAGGTTCATCCACCTCGTTAGAACGGACTCACATGCACTCTTTTCATGGCTAAGCAGCATTCCGTTGTATAAATGCACCGCAGCTTCTTTATCTGTTCCTCTGTCAATGGACTTCCAGGTTGTTTCCAAGTCTTGGCTATTGTAAATAGTGCTGCAGTGAACACTGGGGTGCATGTGTCTTTTTTTTTCAGTTTCTTCCGGGTATATGCCTAGATGTGGTATTTCTGGGTCATGTGGTGTTTTTATTCCTAGTTTTTTAAGGAATCTCCATACTGTTTTCCATAGTGGCTGTATCAATTTACATTCTCACCAGCAGTGTAGGAGTGTTCCCTTTTCTCCATACATTCTCCAGCACTTGTTTGTGGATTTTTTGCTTATGGCCATTCTGTCTGGGGTGAGGTGATATCATTGTAGTTTTGATTTGTATTTCTCTAATAATGAGTGATGTTGAGCATCTCTTCATATGTTTATTAGCCATCTGTATGTCTTCTTTGGAGAAACGTCTGTTAGGTCTTTTGCCCACTTTTTGAGTGGGTTGTAAAAAAATGTATTTATTTATTTTTAATTGAAATATAATTGCTTATACTATATTGCATTGGTTTCTGCCATGCATCAATATGAATCAGCCATAGGTATACATATGTCCCTTCCCTCTTGAACTTCCCTCCTCCCTCCTACCCCATCCTACCCCTCTAGGTTCTTACAGAGCCCCAGTTTGAGTACCCTGAGTCATACAGCAAAATTCCCATAGGCTTGCAAACACCTTGATTTTTGACTCCTGGTCTCCAGAACTGTGAGAGAATAAATTCCTGTTGTTTTAAGCTGCCCAGTTTGTAATGCTTGGTTAAGGCAGGCCTTGGAAACTCATACAGGCACCAAGAGAAAACTTTGCCTGAATAAAGCATGGAAGTATTTACCATAGAGTGGTGCGAGGTCGTCTTACACTTTGGTATGATTTGTTCTGTTTTTATCTGGAGTCACTGCTTGAGTCCTCTAAGGTCGTGATAGGCCCAGCTCTGCCCTGTGTTCCTGATGACTGTGGCCCTGGCTCTGTGGCGTTTGCTGTGGTCTGATGTAACCCCCCAGATGTGAGGTGGCCTGCTCTGGGACCTGCATCCAGGGGTCTGCGGGCTGCCTCGCGCAGGGCGCTGCCACCCAGTCCGATGTGCTCCCCAGTGCAGGAGATGCCTGGTGGCATCCGCTGTCTGCATCCCCTGTTCCCTGGCGCGTGCACTCAGCCACAGGACTGGAGAGGGATTGGGGCCCAGGGCAGCACTAAGGTGGTACCGATGTGCTGGTCTGGAGCCACTGTCATTGCAGCGGTGAATTTTGGCTGAGTAATTCTGAAATTGCTCGGCTGGGGGGCAGCCAGAGTGCGCACTTGGGCCGAACCACAAAACCAGACGAGGGCTGGAGAGGCCAGGGATTCTGAGAGAGCCTGGCTCTATGAGGCCTGGAGGCTAGAGCCTGTTTGATGACTTGATGATGTGTGTCTGCTGGAGGGCATGGCATGAGCCCCAAAGGGCTGAGAGGCTGGCTGGTTGCAAACCCAGGCCTGTGGCTGCCTGGTGACTCAAGGAAGAGACAGGCACCCTGGACTCAGCATCTCTCTTAGAAGAGTCAAAGCTGATTCCCTTTCGAGATGTGTTTGACTGCAGGCTTTGCTGAGTATTTTTGCCCCCTGAGTGGTTTGGAGCTTTTGAGAAGGTGGGCCCTTAGAGGTGAATCAGACTGGGGTGCCTCGTGACCTAGGCCCTTGGGATGAGGGGACACCAGAGAAGTGTTTCTGCATAAGCCCCCACCCGTCTCTCCCTGGGACAGGCAGAACTTTGGCCTTCAGACTAGAGGAGGGCAGGAGGCAATGACCTTGGGCCCGAGGTGAGCCCTCTAGCTCTAAAGTTGGGGCATCACTATGACACTCCTGATCGCCACTAACGGGCAAACAAAATCATAAATCCCGATTAGGGAGACACTGGTTGGCAATGACATACAAAAAAGTTTGTGATTAGTGAACTGTAAAAGCTAACATGACACGCTCATAATTGGGATGTATTTACCGTGCGAAGAAACGCCACACTGCCATTCGAGCAAAGTGACTTTGAGGGAACTTTCAAAAGGAGTCCGACACAACTTCCCTCTTTTGCTTACCAAACAGCAATAACTGTTATTGATGGCGCTTTTCAAATGGCAGCTACAGAGAGAGGGGGGCTGTGATTTCTTGTCAGAACTGTTTTATGGTGTCGTATTTTCCGGGTGTTTAAGAAGCCCTGTTCATTTGCGGCATTATCATGGGTGATTTATGGACCCTCAAAAAGCCTACTTCATTTCGATGGTTTAGGCATTTTGCTTTTTTACAACAAACCTTCTTCCAATATAATCAATGGAGATTTCTCCCTCTGGCCTGGGAGGGGAGTGCCGTGTGGGTTTATAGCAAAATCAATATGAGGATAAATGGACAGCAAAGAAAGTCTGTTGTCAGGGTGGAAACAGGCTGCAAAGTCCTGGGCCCAGAGGCACAGCCATCAGCAGGGTCTGGTCCAGAGGCCTTGCTGAATGTGGCTACAGGGGGTTGTCCTGGCCGACCAGCCCAGAGGGACGCTGGGGACAACAGCTGGGCGGTGGGGGAGAGGGCTCAGCCACACTTCAGTTAAAGTTTGTTTGTAAGAGACCCTCCCCTGCACGTCTCATGAATGTTTGATGCTGTTTGCATGTGTTTTCTAATTAAAGTAAGAAATGATTCCCAAATGCATCAGTGTTCCAACCAATGAGAAGGGGATAAGAAAGCAAGCCAGATGAGAAGCTCACAGATGGGGCTAATGTTCCCTGAAGGAGCCCGAGCAGCTGCAGAGGCCCCTGGAGGAAACTCAGATCCACTAGCTAACCCTCGTCCCCCAGTCCTGGCCAAGGAAGTCCTCAGGTTTTCTCTAGAGACATGGTGTGTGTGTGTGGGGCTACCATAGCAGGCTGGCTGCTGCTTCTGGGGGGTCTTGGAGGTAGGGGAGTATGAAGCACCAGGATGGAGTCCACTGTACTAATTACCTGAGGTAAATGAGGACATTTAGGACAGATATGAGTTTGCTTGCACAGGAGAAGGAAAACTTACAGGCCTCTTGAGGTGCCTTGGTGGAACACAATAAACATTAACTTAATGAGCAAACAAAGGAAGTTCTGGCTGGAAGTAAAATCCAGCTCCAGGCAGATTGGGCAGACAGGTAGAGGGCCACCTCCCTGCCCTGGGCAGCTTCATGCATGTAGCAGCTGACTGTCCCATTAGCAGGCCTTGCATTCGTTCACTAAGCACCTAGCATGGGTCAGGGCCTGCAGGCGTGGTGATGCCGGGAACATAGGCTTCGGCCCTCAGGGAGCTCATGGTCTAGTGCAGTAGTTTCACATGTGTCACTACCGATGATCAGGGTCATGGAGGAGAAGAGCCCAGTCAGCTCCCCAGCACCCTAAAGGACTCCTGCTACCCTCTGGCCAGGCCGTCCATGCTGTTCCTACTGCTTGATGGATTTGGTTCTGGCCTCAGGCCTTTGTTTAATTAATCCTCCATCTCTGGAAATCCTTCCAAGGAAGGTCAACAGAGCACTCAGGGCCACCCTTCCCCCTTTTCTGCCCCGTCTCCTCCAGGCAGTTTAATTTGAGCCAGCGGAGGTCTTATGAGGTTGGCTCCATGCCAGTTCTTGTGCTGGGCACAGAAGAGTCAGCCAGCAACATACAGAAACAGTTCCTTTTCTCCAAAAATTTACACCCTCATCTTTGTGCCAGGCACCACTCAGCATTTGATTATCTCCTGCCTTGGGCTGGTGACTGCTGATCTCACGCATTAGAGTTCCAATACCTCTGGTGGGTCCTAGAGGCGGGGCCTCACTGCCCACTTAGTGGTCTCCTACAGCGTGCTGAGCATGGGGCCAGACTCAGCATGGGGGCTCCTGCTAAGCTTGTTCCTGTTCCCTTGGGAGACTCATTCCTTGCTCTAAAACCACAGTGATTCTATCACTAGCTCAACCACATCTAAGCCAAAGCTGTGCATGGCACAGGCGGCTGGCTGCCCACCAAAATCCACCCTCCCACAGCCATTGCAAAGAGCAGTATCTGGAAAGCCCATCCATGAACATTTTCCAGGTATATCCCCATTTCCCTACCCCTATTCCATGCACCTAAGCATGACTGTGTGACTAGGTTTTTTTTGTGACTAACATTTGACCGTAGAATGTGAATGGAAGAGAGCGATGTCGCTTCAAGGGCCAGATTCTTTGTCCTTTCATCAGCTATATGAAGATGACCAAAGGCTGTAAGAGATGGTAGAGCCACAGAAATAATGATTCTGGAGCCTTGAATCACAGTGTGGAGGATGCTGTTCACTTCCTGGACTCTTGCTTGAAACTGACAGGCAAGCGAGACATAAACTATTAAGGAAGCAACACCCCCACACATACTTAGGTCTGCTGGCTGGGTGCCTGTCCTCCTTAGTCTGTACACTAGTATGAGACCCTCTGCTTCCAGCACCCCCTGCCCCAGGCTCTGCTTCCTCAGTCCCATACTCATCTCCCGCAGCCTTTTGCTTATGAGGGAGAATTGTGCCTTTGGCTAGAGCAGGTCTCAGAAATCATGTTCTTCTTGTTTGTGCTGTTTTTAAACTTTGTATTATGAAAACATATTTACAGAAAAATAGGATGAACAGGATAATGGGCGTGTGTACTGTGACGTGGGTTACAGTAGCATAGGGAACACTCTTGTGTCTATCACCCGACTGAACTACTGTTTACATCCTGTCATATGTACTTCATCTACTTTTTACTTCTGAAGTATTTAAAAGCAAATTACAGACAGTATTACATTTTACCCATAGCTATTTTAATACACATCTCCGAAAAATAAGATACTACTGATACATAATCATAATTCCATTGTGTCAGTAGGGGTTCTCCAGAGAAACAGGATGTATATAGGTACATAAAGAGTTATTGTAAGGAATTCACTCATGTGATTCCGGAGGCTGAGAAGTCCTAAGACTGGGATTGTTAGCAAGTGGGAGGCCCAGGAGTAGTTCCACTGTGAAAGCCAGCAGCCTTGACACCCAGGAAGAGCTGATGGTTTGGTCCAGTGTCTCAGCTCAAGCAGGCTGGCAGGAAGCGTGCCCTGTTACTTGTGGGTCAGCCTGACAGCCTTTTGGTTTTATTCAGGCCTTCAGCTGGGCAGATGGGTCTCCCCACATGAGAAAGGGCAGTCTGATTTACTCAGTCTACCTATTCATCCAAAAAAACCCTCCCAGACACACACAGAATAATGTTTGACCAAATGTCTGAACACCCCGGGGCCCAGTCCAATTGACACATGAAATTAACCATCACAGTAATTATTGTACCTAACATGTAACCCCTGACACCATCTGGTACCTTATCTACATTCAAATTTCCCCAAACATGGCTTATAGAATCGTCTCTTCAGACTAGTGTCTAATCAGAGGCCGAGCGTTGCATTTGGTTGTTGCCTCGGACCTTCCAGAAGCCCAGCAATGGGGGTCCATGCCTGACTCCTCCAGGCTGGGAGGAGGGGAGGAACGTTTGGTTGTGGAGTTGGGCTGTAGGTCTAAGAAGATAATTATTCATCACTGAGAACAAGCACAAGTGAAGCCTCACAACGCTCAGGGCTCCCTCTCCGGTAATTGATGGGCTCCAGCCATGAAGCACTTGTGTGTCTGAGTGCTTCACATCGTTAATTAGATACACCCGGCAACTCCAGCAAGGGCGAGTCACCGTGGCCAGGGTTACCGCCGGCAGAGTGTGAGTGGCCGAGCCCACTCAAGGTCACCAAGCAGGTCTGGGCCCGAGTGCGGGTCTCTGCCCCAAGAGGAGTGTCCTGGACTCCTCTCCAAGGGTAGACGGTGAAGCCCAGCCAGACAGAGGGGCACCATCCAACCCCGCCTTCTGGGCCCGGAACACTGAGCCTTCTTCCCTGTAGGGAAATTGGCAGGACAGCAGCCGGGGCACCCAGGGTTCCCATAGCTTCCCATCAGGTCGCAGGCAGGACACCGGAAATCAAACCACGTTTTGAATGCATTAAGGAAGCGGGGCCCAACCCCAGGTGGGTCCGTTCCCAAAGTGAAAGATCCTTTTGATATGTGGATGATTTGTCCCTGAACTATCAGATTTCTGTGAACTGGGTTTTCTGAAAACAACTGTAGACACACAGGCGTTAAAAGTGGGGGACCCCCGGATTCCAGACTCCACCTCACCACAAGTGATTTGTCTGTACATGCCTCATATGTAAAATGGGGTTTATAGCAGCGTCTCCCTCAGATTCTGAGGGTTATGCACGATAATGCTTAACTGAGTGACTGCTCTGGGTGTGTGCGCTCAGTTGTCTGATTCTTTGCAACCCCATGAACTGTAGCCCATCAGGCTCCTCTGCCCATGGGTTTCTCCAGGCAAGAACACTGGAGTGGGTTACCATGCCTTCCTCCAATGGATCGTCTCGACCCAGGGATCAAACCTGAGTCTCCTGCACTGGCAGGCAGATCCTTTACCACTGGGCCACCTGGGAAGCCAAAAATTATAAATGTAATACTATTTAATGGCAACTTAGTGGCTGGCACATTACAAACATATGTGTTACCTAGCTTTCTTGTTATCATTATGTTATTATCTATTGATCAGATAGACAAGTAGACGATCACACAGAGAAAACTGCACAGAGGGCAGGTTCAAGGTTTCCTACGGGTCAGTCACTCAGAGTGTCCCAAAACCTGGGAGAAGTCCCTGGGGCACAGCGGCTACAAGTGTGTCTTCCTGGTGGGGCGGGGAGGCGGAACAGGACGGGGTGGTTAGAGCTTGGGGAGGTTCTGGGCTGATCTATGCACTGTCCATCCCCAAACTCAAGAAAAAGTCCCATGGTTCATCCAGGACTGGACTGTCTCAGGCTAGCACAGGACTGAGGCTTGGCCATGTTACTTAGCCTCCCTTTCACCTTCGTTTTCTTGTCTGTCAGATGAGGGTGATAATGTCTACCTCCCAGCATGGTGAAGCCAGAAGGGGATTCAGTGGTGAAGGTGCTCTGGGATAGCCTCTCAGAGTGTTAACCTGAGTCCTGAACACTCCTTGAGGGCAGCTCCCAGAGGTGGTAGCTGCCACCACAGGCCAGAATATTGGGGTGTCCGGCCTCCCCGCCCAGGTCCAGGGCCTGTCCCCAGCTTCCAGCTCAGGAGTGGAGAGTCCCTCTTGGCGTGCCCTGCGGCCCTGTGGCTCTAGATGTCCGGCTGCCCAGGCCCCTCTCTGAGCAGCAGCCCTCTGCGCTCCTCCTGTGTGCTGTTCACAGCCCGCTGCCTCTGTGCCTCTTGCAACATTAATTTTCAAAGTGATGACCCAGTGAAGTGATGACCGTTTCAATGGGGATGAGCTCTTCTGTCTCTCCAGCCGGCAGCCGGGCTTGGCCTCAGCAGCATCTATTCCTCTCCACAGCTCTTCCTTAGCCTCGCCAAAGACCTTCTCATATTCATGCCCACCAAGGGTCTCGAAAGCTTCCAACAGCCTGGCCAAACTCCTCTCTGAGTGGAGGCTTTTCCTGAGAAAGGGGGCTTCCCAGGATCCCAAGAGTCTTTGTGAAGAAGCCTTTGTTTGATTTCACCTGTGCTGTTTGGATTCTAGGATATTTTTTTCCTCCTCAGAGAGCAAACTTAATGAAAACTGTGCTTTATTTATAGACCTGTTGTGACTGCAGACTAGAAAGTTTAATTGTGGAAGAGTAGTTCCACAATGCTTGGCTAGGCATTGGTGGTCTATGAAAAGATGGCTTGCTCCAAGGTGCCCTCAAGGAAAAAAAATTGTGGGGCAGAATGAAGTAAGAAGGGGATCCTAGAAGCTGGGTCTGCACTGACTCCTGCACAGTGTGTGGACATGGCCACTGAAGGGGCAGGGACCATCTCACCTGGAGGGGGGGTGGAGAGTGGGGACCTCAGGTACCCCATCTACAGGTGGACTGTTAACTGCAGGGCTGGGACCTTGTACGTGGAAGCAGGCTGTGGGGGCTGGCGATGGATGCGCCACCTTCTCCCGAGGCTTCTGCTCTCATCCCCACTTACCCCAGAAGCATCCCTCCAAGGCGCTCAGCTGGCTCTGCCAGACAGTCCCCTGGGACCCCCATGTCCCCTGAGAAGCCTTCTCCAGGTAAAGGAACAGGGGACGACCATGCTGGGTGCACCACTCTGCTGAGCTGCTGTAGGGAGTTCCACCTCCCGAACGGTGTGTGCTCTGTGACCCTCAGCTATGAATATGGACCAACCTAGGACCTAGGGTGGCGGAGCCCTTGCTCCCACCTGGCTAGGGTCTGTGTGCAGGTATTTTCTAGTTTCCAAAGAGGCTGTAAATGTGTGTGGCTACAGGTTGCTTTGCTGGGAAGGGGGACTGCAAGGGACATTTCCTGACGCTGCGGTATTTCTCCCAGTTGCCCCGCTGAGGCCGCTCAGTTGCCCACCTTGTGAGATGCGATGTTCACCTAGTCGTTGTTGTCAGTCTCCAAGTCGTATCTGACTCTGTGAGTCCATGGACTGCAGCACGCCAGGTTTCCCTGTCCCTCATCATCTCCCGGAGTCTGCCCGAGTTCACATCCATTGCATCAGTGGGGCCATCCAGCCATCTCATCCTCTGTCATCCCCTTCTCCTCCTGCCTTCAATCTTTCCCAGCATCAGGGTCTTTCCAATGAGTCGGCTCTTCACATCAGGTNCTTCGCAGCTCAGCTCAGGGAATATGTGTGGCCAAGAAAGAAGAGGGCATAGAAGCCACCCTCTCTGCCAGTGTGAGCCTAGGGGGTCCCTTGGGGAGAGCCACAGGGCTCCCCTAACCTGACCATAGCCTCAGCCCTGCCAGTGGCCACAGCCTCCAGCCTCCCTTCCCATGCATTCTCCATTGGTCACCCAAGCCCTGCTCCTGAACGTGCCATTTTGGTCATGGTGTTACTTTAATCGAGCCCTTCCCTGCACTCCCTATTTAGAATTGCAAGCCCCCTTCACACTTCCTATTCCTGTTCTCTGCTTTATTTCTCTTTTTCATGTGTAACCAGCATATCTTGCTTCTTGTTGTCTGTCCCTCTAGAGTGCAGGTGCCATGAAGCAAGGGTTTTGCATCTGGGTTTTCACTCTGTCTATGTGCTTAGGTCAGTGCGTGCCTGGCATGCACTCAGTGTCTCTAACTCGGTGCCTAAAACCCCTACATTCGTTCCCCTGGGTTTTCAGGATCCTAGCCTGGGCCCTCTCTAGCTTGGCCCAGACAGCCTTTTTGATCTTCTCCTGCATAGCTTCCTCCGTCCCACCTAACACATAGCTGCCATTGCCCCCAACTGCTTCCTGGTCCTTTAACCCCTCCCACCTCATACATTCTGTTCCTCTACCTGGATTCCCTCCTATTCTTTACCTTCCCACCATTCCCAGCATCACTGCCTCCAACCCCACTCTCCCAGTTCCTATCATCTTTCAAGCTCTATTTGAAACGTCTCTTCTTCCCAGATGCTTGTCCCTACCCTGCTTCCCCCAGACCAGACCCACTATCATAGCGCGCTATGCTCTCCGTGCCGCACAGCCCTGCCCCGTGGCTTGAGCTTCTGTCTCTGACCCCCTGCCTGCTGCACCCTGAAGCCTTCAGGGAAACGAAAGCAGTCTCTCTGGCTGCTGCCATGGCCACCACCGTCAGAGCCTAGGTGTTAGGTGGAGGGCTTGATGTGGATGATCTTATTTGATTTCTCAAGCTCTCCATGAGGTAGGGATGTGACCACCACCACCATTTTACAGAGGAGGAAACTGAAGCACAGAGAGGTCAAGAACCTCAGTGAGTGTCACACAGCTAGAGCCAAAAGTCAGACCCAGGTCTGACTCCAGAAACCTGTGCTCTTAACCACTCCCATCCCACCTCCTGCCCCCAGATTGCTGACTTAAAAATTTTTTTTTAATTAATTAAAAAATTTTACATAAAAAAATTAAATTTAATTAAAAATTTTAATTTATGTTGGAGTATAGTTGATTAACAGTGTTGTGTTTCAGGTGTACAGCAAAGTGATTCAATTATACATATACGTCTTTTCCCATATAGGTTTTTACAGAATTTTGAGCAGAGTTTCCTGTGCTATATATTAGGTCCTTGTTGGTTGGTTTTCTATTTTAAATATTTGTCAGTGTTTTTATTCACCATGATCCTGGGGAAATATCATTTTTCCACACCTCCGGTTTCCCCTGACAGTTTCTGACCCCTCGCCCTGCCCATTACTGTCCCTGGTGGACAGGTTTTGGGGAGGAAGTGGCTGTACCGCCCTGCCCCTTCTCTTTCTCTCGGTTCTGGGAGCCAGGCTGTCCCCAGACAGCCTGTGCTCCCAATTGCTCTCAGTCCTCTGGTGTGTCCCCAGCTGTCCGGGTGGGAAAGCCTACTTATCTTTGAGGTCGAGTATCAGAGAGCCCCTTGCCCTCAGATACAATTCAATTGAGGAATTGAATTCCTCATTTCATCCTGTTCAAAAACCAAGGTAATCTTTTGGTTTCTCCCTCCCTGAGTATCTTATTTGTCAGTTGACTAAGGCTTCCCTGGTGGCTCAGATGGTAAAGAATCTGCCTGCAATGCAGGAGACCAGGCTTAGACCCCTGGGTCGGGAAGATCCCTGTGGAGGAGGGCATGGCAACCCACTCCATATTATTGCCTGAAGAGTTCCATGGTCAGAGGAGCCTAGTGGACTGTAGTCCATAGGATCACAAAGAATTGGACACAACCGAGCAACTAACCCTTTCCACTTCCAGGTTCCGGCAGAGAAGGTGTAGTTATTTACCAGGTCCCTGAATAGAACTGAGGCAGTGTGAAGGGAAGGGAATGTGAGGACCAGAAGACTCGGTGGAGGACGGGGTGCTGGGCAGAGGAGGCTGCACCAGGCTCTTTGCACCGATAGGAGGTGTGCTCCAGATGTAAGGAGAGCCTGGGACAAAGGAGAAGCCACAATAACTTTTCAGGGTGATGAACCTGGGCCCTAGGTGGTCCCATGCTGGGCTTGAAGAGACCAGGGTTATGGGGCAAGGTGGTCCTTAGAGGGCAGCTCCCATGCTGGCATTCGAAGATGCCTTTGGCTTGGCCCCCATCTGGCTGGCATCCTGCTGGCCCATGGCCAGTCTGCAAGAAGCATGTAGGCTGTGGTCTTTGGTGTTAGGCCAAAGTTCTCCAGACTTTACTCCAGGCCCTGTGCATCTGTCCTGCACACTCAGGCCCGGCCTCCCTCCCAGCCAGCTCACCCTGCCCCCTGCACTCCTGCCTGTGGGGCTCTTTGGAGTGTCCATGGCTGCACCTCACTTCGAGACCCTCTTCTCTCCTCCGAGAGCAGCAACTCCAGCCTACTTGCCTGGTGGTGCTTGGCTGGATCATCCCTGGAGATGTGACGTCACGCGGAGCAGGCAGCCTGAGGTGAGAATGCTCCCCTGTGAGGGTACGGCTGCTCAGAGCTGAGCACTCGAGGGCTGGGTGGCTGTTCTCTCCATTGAATGTAGCTTCTGAGCCTGGGCGATCTGCCTCTGGGGTTTGGCAGGTGGGAAAGTGACAGAGGCTCAGGAGTATCCGCAGCTCAGCCAGAGCCCTCAGCAGCCTCCTTGTTCCCCACTTTCTCTAAGAAGATCAGAGGCTTTTAGTGGGGCTTATTGGGTGCAAAGTGCCTTACATGCAGCACCTGATTCCATACTCACAGTCTTTCCCCCCCTTACAGCTGGGACTGGAGAGACCAGGCCCGAGGTATCAGCGGGTGCTGCACCTGTGCTCAGTTCTCCATCCTTTCTCTACCAAGGCGGTGCTTCTCCCATCAGGTCCTTCTGCCTCCCTTTGTGATCAGATGTGCAAGAGCCCTGGAGGCCTGATCTGAAGCCCAGGCGTGCCTGCCTGTGGAAAGTTCCTGCCAGGACCAAGCTCACTAGGGCCTCTGGTTTCCTTTCCCACGTGGTGGTTTTCTGCCCTTGGCTGGGTACATGGTCCTTCAGCTGCCACTCTGCACCTATCCCCTGTGCTTTCTGAGCTGGGAGAGGCTAGGCAGTATTGCTTATGGCCCCTTGAGGCTCTTGGGGTCTATCAGGGCAAGACAGGAAATTCAGTAACATTTCAGTGGCTTAGACCAATAAGGTTATAGAGTTTATTTCTTACACCAGCAGGGGTGACTCTGGTCAGGCAGCTGATACAGTGATTCGGGGACTCAGGCCCCCTCTGCATCATGACTCTGCTGACTTCAGTGACCCACGGACACTTAGGGGTCATCTCCTCTCCAGCCAGAATGGAAAGCAGCCAGGGTGACTCCCCCATGGGAGGTCTGTCCGGGCTTGCAAGGAGCCTACAAAGAGCATTCATCGCTTATGTCCACATTCCCTGTGGTCAGGACTTATGGCCACATTTCACCACCAGGGCAGCTGGGAAAGCCATTCTGCTGAAGGCCCAGGAGGAGACACGCTTTGGTGAGCATGCAGTGGTCTGCCCTGAGGCCTATCTTGGCCACGTGGGGGCCATCTGCATCCGCAGAATCCTGGTGTTACTCCCTGATGCTCCCTGGGGCATCTCTCCTTGGCTGAAGGCCCTACAGCTTCTGCAGGATCAGGGCCCTGGGAGGTGCAGGCTGGGTTCGTGCCTTGACAGATGTGCAGGTGACCACAGATGAGGCCTTGCACCTCTTGTGGTTCTAATACCTGTTGAGCCCCCTGCCTCCCTGAGTGGTAGGAGGAGCAAGTAAAGGCACGCAGAGAATATAAAGTGCTGAAGGGAGGAGGAGGCAGAAGGAAAGGGAGGCTGACTACAGCCAGGCATGCCCCTCAAAAGGCTGTGGACACTCAGCCTGAGGACACTTAGGTGCCCAGCATGCACACTTCATCAGGTCCTGCCGTCCACGGCCAGGCTGTCCACCTTGACCCTCTGTTTGATCACTTCCTCCCAGGGAATCATAACACACAAGTAGCATTTGATCTAGCACTGTTCTCCTCCAGTTAAAAATAAGGCTCATAAATTGAGGCCATGCCCTAGGGGACAGCAATGTTATAAGCTCATCACCTGATGATGTTCAAACCTAGTTATAAAAATACACAGCCCTTCTGCACTGGGGAGCGAGTGACCTACTTTGTACCTCATGGACTGGTATTAAATTGGCAGGGGGCATGTCGGGGCCCTTGTTCTGTCTTTAAATTCCTGACAACCCCCGCTCTCTGGCTGATTCCGGAAGCCCCTAGCTGGGGTGTTTCTCCTGGGCGCGTGCTGTGGCTTGCTCAGCCTGGGGCTCGGGGTCTCCGGGCGCCTGACTGGGAGGCTCCTTGGGTCCCTCTGGTCCCCCAGGGCAGGGTGTTCCCCAGGGCAGGGTGTGGTCCGTGGAGTGAGGGGTGAGGCCTTCCCAGGTGTTGGTCTCCCTGCTGCACTGTGCCTGGTGCCGACGCCTCGGCAGGAGGGGCTTCCCTTGTCCTTGCTCTCGTTGCCCTTGCCTCTGCGGTCAGCTCAGTGACCTCAGAGCCTCCCCTGGGTCCAAGGCCGAGGACAGAGAGGACCACCCACTTGCTGTTCGCTACTTCATCCAACAAGTGTTTACTGAGGGTGTTCTGTGAGCCAGGCCTGACGGGCAGCAAGGCACACAGATGTGAAGCCTTCCATATGGAGCTCAGCCTGCTGGGGGAAGGTGGATGTTTACCTACTAATTTCCTGAGTCTATCTGTTTATATAAATCTCGATCTGTGTTTACAAATCTGTCTATATAAAAATCGACAATGAAGGTAAATTCCAGGGAAGGGGGACACCTTCATGGTATGGTCCTGGGAGGCTACTGCATGGCAGTTTGACCTGGTCATTGAAGTCAGGGAAGGCACCCTGGAGGAAGTGATGAGGTTGAGCAGATTGAAGATGAGCGAAGTAAGCTGGGTCAGGGAGGAGAATGTAGAATCAGGACGTGGGCGGTGGAGCAGAGTGAGGGAGGTCAGCTGAGGACGCCTCCCCGGGGCTGCCTAGCCATAACCTAACCCTCGGTGCCTCTGGGTCCCACGAGGGTGCCAGGGCTGGCCAGCGCTGTGCCTGCTAACCCTCTTCCTCTAACATCTGTGAGAGTGGGCAGCAGGCACTTGCTGGTTGCATTCACCCCTGGCTCTTGTCCACTCTGCATTAGTCTGGAAAGGGCCTCACTTGCACCTCACGCTCTAAGGGCTCCGACTCCCTCCTCGCACTGGAGCTGATTTTTATCACCTCACTTGTCATTTCCAAGGTCACTCCCAGCCCTGATTGTGGAAACACCCGACCTGCCACACTGGTCTCAGGGAGGCACCCTGGTGGGGGGGTGGGGGTGGGGAGAGGCCCGCCTGTGTTCTCCCAGGGCCTCCTGGAAGATCTAGGGTGGAGCCGGGAGGGGTCTCCAGATCTCTGAGGCCAGACCTTGGCATTAGGAGCATGGCTTGAGAGATTATTGCTGCTGTTACCCTTACCCTTTGTGGGACGGTTAGAGTGTAGTCAGGTAAATAAACGAATGGGACAGCAGTGGTGTTTCCTTATGTTTATGCTTACCAAAGGGCTTCCCAACTGGGCTCTCATTTATTTCCCTCCAAAATGGTCCTGTCTGTCGTAGGGTATTATGACATACAGGTACTGCTAGTCCCACTTGCCAAAAGAGGAAACTGAGGCCAGAGAGGCTGCTTGACTGGCTCCCGTTTTTGAACCTGTTTGTGGCAGAGCTGTGAAGACATGATGTACGACATGCTTCCTGCCCCTGCTCTTGGTTACTTTGTCCAGAGAAATGAGGTTTAAGACACAGATAGGAGGCACTCTCTCTCCACCCCTCCTGTCCCTTCATGATCGAAGTCTCAGAGAGAGAGACAGGCTGCTGGTGTCACCCTGTCCAGCACACTCGCTTTAAGACCTTAACTGAGAGGCGAGTGTGACTTGAGGGTCACATGCAGACCTCCCGGGGCAACAGAGGGATTGGATCGCTCAGCAGTGGATGTGGTGGGCTCCCAACTAGACATGCTCTCACTCTGAGCACCAGGGCTAAGGCTTCCTGGCCTCTGTGAGGTCTTCTGGTTCATGACTTGGGCAGGGCTGAGGAGTCAGAAGGGCAGATACAGCAATCCTGGCCAAACGTAGAAGGTCAGACTTAAGAACACTGAAGAGAGAGGGAAGGACCCTGAGAGGCCCAAGCAGATCCATCCTCAAAGAGGGAACACAGGTGCGTCTCTGTTCTGACCCCGGCACTCCTTGCTGGAAGGGGCCTGGGGCTGGGACTCTCCCGTCCGAATGCTCAGAGTCACCCAAACTCCTGCTATCCAGCCTGCCCTGCCCGATGCATTATTAATGAGGCAGCCTTCATTTCCAGTTTTGGGGTGGCTAATTTGCTCTTACAATCATGATTTCAAATATCACATGAATAATTCAGAGAATTATTTTACTGTAGTTAGATAAGCCTGTTAGCTGTCACACATCTGAATAAATTAGCTTCTGCATCCTGTGGGGCATGGAGAAGGGGTGCTGGCCAGGCAGCGGGGGTCTAGCCCAGGTTAGCTTAACACCTGGATCTTGGCTTCAGGAGACCAGGTCTGCCTCAGGGCTGAGGGTGTAACAGGCATTGTCATTTGTCACGGAGGAGCTTGGTGCTGCGGAGAGTCGGTCCTTCCCAGATGACAGTCTCCCTTGCTCAGATCTTGATTGAAGATGTTCAACAAGCCCTGGATATTGCCGCTGAGGCCCCGCAACTCAGAAATGCGGCTAGGGTCCATGCTCTGTGTGCAAAGCAGGGAACGCTGCCAAGTGACAGTTACGAAAAGACCCCGCTCTCTCCCGCATCCATATACTCCTTTCAGGAAGGCGGGGCACAGATAGAAATTAACCTGATTTTTAATGTTGCTGTTGGTGGTGGTGGAGTGCTCTTGCTCCATCCCATATTAAGTGAGTTATCTTTGGGAATTTGCTTCCCTTCTTTGGGGCTTGGTTTCTTTATCTGTAAGATGCCTCAACCTACTGGGTTTTTGTGAGAGATGAAAATGAAGTAATGAGCATACAAAACCTTTGCAAACTGCAATCTTATAGGGCTATCCAGGTTATTCAGTGCTGTCTCCTTCAGGAAAAGCCTCCATCCTCAATAAATACCTGTTGTTCAGTTGTGTCCGACTCTTTGTGACCCCATGGACTTCCCTGTCCTTCACTATCTCCCAGAGTTTGCTCAGACTCACGTCTATCGAGTCAGTGATGCCATCCAACCATCTCATCTTCTGTCACCTCCTTCTCCCCCTGCCATCAATCTTTCCCAACATCAGGCTCTTTTCCAATGAGTAGGCTCTTTGCATCAGGTGGCCAAAATATAGGACCACGTTCCGTGGTCCATGGGATTTTCCAAGCAAGAATATTGGAGTGGGCTGCCATTTCCTTCTCCAGGGGATCTTCCCAACCCAGGGATCGAACCCGGGTCTCCTGCATTGCAGACAGACGCTTTACCCTCTGAGCCACCAGGGAAGCCCACCAGCTTTAGAATCAGTCCTTCCAATGAATAATCAGGGCTGATTTCCTTTGGGATTGACTGGTTTGATCTCCTTGCAGTCCAGGGGACTCTCAAGAGTCTTCTCTAGCACCACAATTTGAAAGCATCAGTTGTTTGGCACTCAGTCTTCTTTATGGTCCAGTTCTCACATCCATACATGACTACTTGAAGAATCATAGCTTTGACTATACAGACCTTTGTTGACAAAGTAATGTCTCTGCTTTTCAATATGTTGTCTATGTTTGTCGTAGCTTTTCTTCCATGGAGCAAGTGTCTTTTAATTTCATGGCTGAGAAAAGGCAATTCTGGCCCTCTCCTCAACACCTATCCAGTATTTGAGAATCTATTCATTTCCCTGTTTATGTAGCCATCACTGGTCATAAGCCAGGACCTGCCTTTGTCCTCTGTCCTTGTACCCCTGGATATCATTCTCAGAAACAACTCTGGTTAGGAGAGGTGGTCACCTGTGCTGGAACAGCAAAGCTTCTGACTCTGAGGATGGAGCTAGCTGTGGTGTGACTGTCTGAACAACTCTGTTGGTGAAGGAAGGATACGGTGCCCATATACCCACTCAGAGGCAGCCTGAGCTCCAGAGACCAGGGAAGGAGGCAGGTGTGGCCTGGCAGCATTTCCTGGTGGAGTGCTGGCAATGGCATCGTCAGCAGGTGCCTCCTCAAAAAATGACTAATCCTTCAATCCTACTTGGACAACGTAGGTTGGGTCCCCACGTGCATCCCAGCTGGAACTCAGCTTGAGGGGGAGGTTGTGGAGAAGCTGGGTGGGGCCTTTGGGGTGGATTGAGGTCTGAGGCTGGGGTGACCAGGGCTATGATGGAGGTGAGGTTGAGATCTGGGGCACCCTCATGGAAGGGGAGGGGGGTGGGCCGAGCAGCTGGGAAGGACTGGCGGGAGAGGGAACTAGGGGCTGGGGCTGCAGAGGTTATGGTCAAGGGCAGCCTGGCCTGGAGGAGGATGATACAGGGTCTTGGCTCAGATCTAGGGTCAGTCCAGGGCCCACCATTGAACAAGGGCCATGACCTCTCCAGACTTTGATTTTTTTCATCTGTGAAGTGGAGGTGAGAAGTGCACTGGGTACCGTGGTGTCCGTTTCATGAGATAGTACTTTGAAAGCTATAAGCACAGGGCCTGGCCTACAGGAAGGATTCAGAACACATGAGCTACCACCCCTATCCTCATCATTGTGCCAGTTGTCATGGGTTTCTGGGCACTTGTCAATTGCCCCAAACTGCAGAGCTTTCCCTGGAGTCCTGGCCAGATGGGTATGGGGGTACCGGGGGAGGAGATGTATACACTGCCAGCCCCTTTCGCAGCTTCTCTGAGGCTATGCTGAGCATCTTTCTAGCACCGCACACTATCCACTACTTGGGAGTTCAGAACCTCCTCATTGGCTCCAATTTTTGCCTTTGCCTTAGTCTGGGTCAGACTCTTAGGTCCAGCTTAGATGCCTTCAGGGTTGCATGGGTTGACACTTGGTTAATTGAGTTGGAAGATCGTTCATCAGTGCGCACAAGTGGGGGCTGGTTGTGGATGTCTTGGGGGAATCCTCAGTATTAGGGAGCCCCAGGACAGAGTGGGAAGACCCAACCTGCCCAGGGAGGAAGGGTTTGAGCACTATGTGAAGGAGGAATCTGTGTGGCTGTGCAAGAAAACAGGATGACTGGCCCAAGATGCTGGAGGCAAGCAGGGCTGCTGAGCAAGCCATCTGTCAGGATCTCGGTGACAGGTATTCAAAAGGAAAAGTATTTGCATGTGTATGTTTTTTCCAAAATGATTAATATTCAAATTAGTGTTGGAGATTCAAATTGCTAACGTGTAACTAGGCAGAAAAATTCTCTGATAGCTTGTAATTTTCGGTTCAGTCCACCATTCCCCACTCCCCCCATACCTTCCTATCTAGTTCCCAGAAGTACTCTGGGCTTCTACAGACTTGTCCAGAATGGCATCCCCAGAATTCAGTTCCTGCTTCTGACCGTGCTGTGGGCGCTTGACCTTCCAGGCCAAGAGAGGGGCTGCCCTGTGACCAGCCAGAGCCCTTGAGGTGCCCACCTCCTAAGTTGCTCCCCGCTCCCCACTCAGGCATCTCCTGCACACATCGTATTCCGGGGGTGCCATCCTAAGGCACAGCTGTAAACAGTCCGCCCCGTGCTCTGGTAGTGTCAGTGTGACGCTACTGTTTGCACAACAATCACCAGAAATCCTTTGAAATCCTTTTTCGGGAAATCACCAGACCAGCTTCACAGCCCTCTAACCTCTGTTTCCTTCTGCTCTGGTCAAATGAGCGCCGCCCTCCGTCCCCACCTTCCTCTGTGGTTCCCTGGGCACGAGTGCATTCCCATCTGTACTGTTGCTCATGCTGTGGCCGCCATGGGGGTGATTCACTGCACTACGGCGTCGTGTTTCAAAGTTCTTTAGGGCCCACTTTCCCTTAACCAAACATAATCCCACTTTGCGGTTGGGAAAATGAAACTGGCAGAAGGTGGCAACAATAGTTTTATTTCTCAGGTTTAGAGCAGGCTGTAAATGTGCTTTGCAGTTTAGAGATTATTCTTTTTTTATGCTATAGAAATATATATACCGTTTTATTAATACATTAAATAAGATATGTGATATCACTATAGCTTTCATAATTATGAAGTTGTATGGATGCAGGTGATATTACAAGGTTTCTGCAAACTCTGACTTGACATGAAACTGTCTATGATTTCTATGGGTGACAAAGGCACACGTACTTTTCATCTATCGTGGTTTGTTATCTCCTTTCATAATTGAAGGAGGTGCTAAATTTCATTTAGTGATAAACTTAATCAAGGGCATCATTCTTTTCTCATCCAAGTTCACAGACTCCCTAAATCTTACACAAGGAGCCCTTAGGAGTCCATGGAGCTGTGCTTAGAAGCTGCAGAGTTCTTATTCTGATCTCATCTTACCGAGGTATTACCTGATGCCAGATAGGATTCTTGCAACCAGAACTCCCACGTGAGATAAAGGCAAGCAGCAAATCAATGGATGGACTCCCTTGTCACTACTAATAATAATAGCAACAGCACATACTTTAGAAAAAAAATGATGGACAAAATGTCTTATGTGCCAACACCTTGCAGAAGCCTTTTAGAGATTGTTCTTAATCCTTTAAGATACCCATGGAGGAAGGAAGTTCACTGCTTTTAAGGAAGTTCATTACTTTTAACCAATGTTGGGTTCTACCTATGAGATCATTTATCTGAGAATGACTCACTGAGCCTGTGTCCCATGAACAAACCTCTGGCAGACTGCTTCTACCAGCCAGTCACACATTTCACCCTCTCGTAGTCCCTGCATCCTTATTCTTGGCTTGTCTTTCCTCTTATGCCCTGAGTATTCTCTGAGGGCAGGTATGGATCTCCCTGTCCCGGCACTTAGCATCCATTCGCCTATCAGTGCATTCATCCATCTCTTCATCCATTAATCTAAACAATATTTATCAAGCATTTGATGAGTTTTATAAGTGCTTGGAATAAAGCAGCTAACAACCCAAATCGTAAGGCTGAAAGACAAGCAAGCAGTTACTGTGTAGGGTTAGGGGGCTATGGGAGCCAGAGGAGGCACAGACCCAAATACGGTGGGGAGTTGCCTTCCGGAGTCAGTGGTGGGTAGGCCAGAAGAGCATGTACTTAATATGGGGGGATTTGGGGTCTGGTGGCCCTGGATGTGGGGCTTCCCTGGCGGCTCAGACGGTAAAGAATCCACCTGCAGTGAAGGAGACCTGGGTTCGATCCCTGAGTCAAGAAGATGCCCTGGAGAAGGGAATGGCTACCCACCCCAGTATTCTTGCCTGGAGAATCCCACGGACAGAGGAGCCTGGCAGAATACAGTCCATGGGGTCACAGTCCCAGTCGTGCAAGCTGAAGGACTGTGGATGAGTGAGTTCACCTCTCTGAGCTATGGTCTCCTCATCTCTGAGATGGAGATAATAATTTCTGTCTCATCTGGTTATTGTGGGGATTTAATGGAATAATATATGTAATGTACTTAGCATAGTGTCTAGCACTATGCTCAAATCTCTAGCTAGTAAGCTGAGACCTGCAGGCTGAGTAAGAAATAGCCGAAGATGGAGCATTCTAAGCATTGGAACTGGCACACGCAGAGTCCAGAGGTGGGAGAACTCATGGAGGATTCTCTCTCTGGTGGGCATCTTGGTGCTCTCTCCTGCCGCTGGGTGTCGGGTGAGGGCTGGTGAGGAGGAGGAGAAGGGAGAGGGGTCCAGCCTGGTGGAGTGAGTATAGGGACGGTCATGGCCGTTACAGGAGGGAAAGGCCTGGAACAGACAGCAGGGGGCGCCATTTCAGAGAGCTGGAGTGGGTGTTCTCAAGTGGTGGCTTCGCCCCTGGTGTCCTTGGGGCTGGATCCAGGGCCAAGAGCAGGCCACATGTGCACGTGTCTGGCACTCTGAAGGAGGTCCCCAGACCTTGGTTGTTGACTCCAGGACCTGTATCCAACCACCAGCTTCAGACTGGAGCCGCAGGTGCCCCTTTCCCAGATGGGAGCAGGATGACAGCATCCAGACCCTCCTCCTCTCCAACTTCCTCCCCAACCCAGCCCCAACTAGAGGACCCAGATTTTGTATGGTGAGCCCCACAGCCAACTTTCCACCAGGTAGGCCAGAGAACCACAAGTTGGAGGCAAAAAGACTGATGTAAGGAGGAGGAAGGACAGAAGAGGTCAGGGGCATACAGGGCCTGGGTGGGAGAGCTTTTAAGGGTGGGTACAGCTGCAGGTGGGTGGGATGCCGACAGACTGAAAAGTGGAGAAAGAAGATTTTAAGAATTTGTACTATGCTTTATGAAGGAGTTTCCTCTTGGAGATAAAGTTTCAACTTGCTTTGCAATTTAATTTTTGAACTGGTACTTAAAAAAAAAAAGCAAAACTTTATTCTCTACAGTGCTGGGCTTTTCCTGCTGCACGGGCTTTCTTAGTTGTGGCGCGTGGGCTTCTCATTGCGTCGTCTTCTCTGGTTGTGGGGCACAGTCTCTAGAACATTTGGGCTATAATAGTTGCGGCCTGTGGCCTCAGTAGCTGTGGTTCCCGGGCTCTAGAGCACAAGCTCAGTAGTTGCTCCACAGCATGTGGGATCTTCCTGCGTTAGGGATCCAACCTGTGTCTCCTGCTTTGGCAGGCTGATTCTTTACCACTGGGCCGTCCAGGAACCCCTTGGTCCTTTTTTAAAAGCAAAGTTTTACCCAGACTTACCCATGAGGTTGGGCTCCCTGATGGTTCAGCGGTAAAGAATCCACCTGCAATGCAGGAGACCCTGGTTCCATTCCTGGGTTGGGAAGATCCCCTGGAGAAGGGATAGGCTACCCACTCCAGTATTTTTGGGTTTCCCTGATGGCTCAGTGGTAAAGACTCCACCTGCAATGTGGGAGACCTGGGTTTGATCCCTGGCTAGGGAAGATCCCTTGGAGCAGGGCAGGGCAACCTACTCCAGTATTCTTGCCTGGAGAATCCCATGGGCAGAGGAGTCTGGAGGGCTACAGTCCACAGGGTCACAGTCAGACATGATTTGAAGTGACTTAACACATACGCTTGCCCATGAGACAGGCCAACTCTGCGTGGCTTATGTATTAGGGCCTCATGTCTGAGAGTTTGGGCCCATCCATGGTCACATGTGTTGAGCCAGTGATCACATCTGAGCACCCCACACAGGAACTTTCCCCCTAGAACACGCTGAACTGTGGGTAAAATTGCATGTACCTTATTCCCAACCATAACCCATGAAGTTTGGAAATAAATGAAAAGTAATTTGAGGGTGAAGTGTATTACTACACAGATATTTAAAAAGTTGCCTGGAAGTATGCCTAAGTCAAGAGGAAAATCCAGAAAAATACCCATAATAATTAAAAGTGAAAAATATCAACCATATGGGATGTTGCCAGAATAGTTCATTTAGAAAAACTGTATAATTCTAAATTCCTATGTCTCTAGGAAACATAAAAACAGAACAAAACAAAAAACCATATACACAGTGAACTGAATCCACTGAAGCTCTTAGATTTGTTAAAAAAAAAAAAGACTAAGAAAATTAGGAAAGCAAGCAATAATAAAGTGAATAAATAAGACAGAAAAAATGAGTATTGATGGATAAAACCAATATTTAAGCCTTTGAAAAAACTCACAAAGCCATTAGTTCAATGGATCAAAGAAAGAACATATATAGAAGCAAATAGAACCAGAAATGAAACATGAGATGCAACTGATAATATAAAATAGATTTGTAAGATTTGAGGAGAATATTGACTTTATTTATGTGATAAATATGCAGATATGGATATGTATCTGCAAAAATCCAAGATAGAGTTTCTACTGCCACTAGCGCATTTGCAAAAAAATGTATCTTCTTGCTTTGTCACTGAGATCTGTAATGGCTTGAATTGTGTTCCCCCACAAGATAGGTCACGGTCCTAACACCTGGTGCCCTTGAATGTGACCTTCTTTGATGATGGAGCCTTTGCAGGTATTATCAAGTAAGATGAAGTCATTATGGCAGTCCCAGTTCAGCCCGACAGGACGAGGGGAAACTTTGGACACAGAGAGAGAAAACACCAGGGCAGAGACTGGAATGATGCAGCTGTGCGCCCGGGGTGCCAGGAGTTGACAGCACTTCACAGGCTGCGAAGAAGCAGGAAAGGTTGCACCCAGCCTCAGAGTGAGCATGACCCTGCTGATACCTGGCTTTCAGACTTCTGGCCCTTGGAAGTGTGAGAGAATTTCTGTTGTTTTAAGTCGCTCAGTTTGTGAAATTTTGTTACAACAGCCCTAGGAACACAGGTGCCTTCCATATGTCAGCTGTTGGATCACATTTGTAATGTTCCTCTGTAGTTTCCCTATTTATTAATCTTTTTGATCTGTCACTCAGAGAGTAGAATGTACAGTCAGGGGGCATTTGTGTCCATCTTCCTTGTATCTGTGGCCATGGTATTTGAGTTACATATATGTCTTGTTGCCACTGTTGATTCATTAAAGAAAAATCTATTCTGTTGTACCTTTGGGTATTTCATAATACTCTTTGCTACCATCTACTTTGTTACAATGTAATTCTTGGTTAATTTTTTTTAAGGGCTTAGCACGTGGCTCAGTGGTAAAGAATCCACCTACCAATGCAGGAGATGCAAGACACATGGTTTCGATCCCTGGGTCGAGAAGATCCCCTGGAGTATGAAATGGCAACCCATTCCAGATTTCTTGCCTGGAAAATTCCATGGATAGGGGCCTGGCGGGTTGCAAAGAGTCAAACACGACTGAAAGCGTGCTTGTACGCTTGTGTGTGCACACACACACATGTTGTACCTTTGAGTATCTCATAATACTCTTTGCTGTCGTCTGCTTTATCTATTATAATGTAACTTGGTTAATTTTTTTTTTTAACATACTAGAGCAACATTTTAGCTTTGACTACTTAGGAGTAGGGTTTGCTAAGGCTTTTCTTAGGGTTTCTACAGTTTCAGAGTCTACTCGTGAGGTTTTTCTGAGGATTACTTACCATGAAGATGTTATATGCAGGCACAGGATTGGCACTGGGGACAGAGATGCCCTGCATCCCTGGCTTTGCCCTCCCAGACCTCAGGGTTCAAGGAAGTTTTTCAAGTATCAGCTTTTCTTTTTGTAGGGAGGTCAGCTCATCTGCAAGCCACACTGGCACTGACACAGATGGGCTGCTCTGTCACAGCCAGAAAAGAGAGAGTGAAGAGTGAAGGAAGCAGGAGGGGAAGGCACGGGGCGGGATACAGAGTGAAAAGGGAGGGCTTGAGGTCTTAAGGATCTTCAGAGAAGCGTTGTTTTCTTGCAACCAGAGACTAGATAGAGGGTATCCCTGGTTCTGTTCCCTGGAGAAGATGTGATTTCAGGTGGAGGTGGGCCTAGGGCTGTGATGGTCTCACATCGTGCCTTTTGGCTGTCTCTAGCATCCAGGCCCTTCCCGCCGGACCCACTGTCTCTGCCTCTGGCATAGGTGGAGGTTGGGGGCCTGAGAGCAGCTCAGGTTGTTCTTTGTTCTCAGCTCCTGAGTGAGCCGGATCTGTAACCCTCTGCTGTCATCGTGATCAAGAATTCCTTGAAAAACTGGGCTTCTCTGGAACAAAGCACCTGATTTTCATCTTGGGAGGCAGTGTCTTTTAATTATTTTTATTGGGGTATAATAGCTTTACAATGTTGTGGTAATTTCTGCTGTACAATGAAGTGAATCAGCTATGTGTATACGTGTATCCCCTCCCTCTTGGATTTCCCTCCCCGCCCCTCGTCCTTCCCATCTGGGTCATCACAGAGCACTGAGCCGGGTTCCCTGTGCTATGCAGGAGGCTCCTACTAGCCATCTGTGTTACACATGGTGGTGTGTATATGTCAATTCTACTTTCTCAATTCTCCCCACCGTCTCCTTCCCCCGCTGTGTCTATTCTCTGCATCTGTGTCTCTATCCCTGCCCTGCAAACAGTGCCTCATATTCTGATGTCTCTCATGCCCCTGACTTTAAGAAATTCTGGCCTTTGACAAGAGAGAGGGCCCCAAATCTCACCATCCTTACAGACCATCCAGCTCAGCTGGCTCCCAGGATGGGTGAAGAAACCGATCCAGTGTGACAGCCCACAGTGAGCTGCTGGCAAGTGGCCTGACTCACCAGCTGGAGCTCCCTTGGCCCTCGGGATGGACACTGGTGAAGTGTGTGTGCTCAGTTGTGTCCAACTCTTTGCGACCTCATGGATTGTATCCCACCAGGCTCCTCTGTCCATGGGATTCTCTAGGCAAGAATACTGGAGTGGGTTGCCGTGCCCTCCTCCAGGGGATCTTCCCTACCCAGGAATCAAACCTGTGTCTCTTATGTCTCCTACACTGGCAGATGGATTCTTTACCACTAGCGCCATCTGGGAAGCCCAGGGCATCCGTACTGGCCACCCAAGTCTCTCTACCCACATGAGAGCCAAGTCTGGAAGCAGTTGGTTTGCTGGCTGGCCTGTTCTGAGCTGGTTCTGGCGGCCAGCACAGGGGCCTGGACAGAAGGGCCTTCTCCTAGCGCTGGGTACCACGTGTTCTTGCCTCACTTTGATTTCCAGCTCCAGTACAGCCATTAGAGTGAGTGCATCCGTCATTCCTACAGCTTCTACCCTGGAGCCTTCACAGTTTAAGAGGCCTCTGCTGAAATAATCCCTGTTAACAAAAGCCATGGGTCCAAGTCTTCATGTGACCTTCTGTGGCCTGGGACTTCTAACTTAGCCAAAATTATTTATCCTGATCTTCATCAGCCATGAGGGGGTGGCCCTAAAAGCCCATAAACCAAACCATATGGGAAAGGGTTGAACAGCCTGGAAATAAATCAGCAACCCTGGTGACTCTATGCCCAAACTCAGGCCCAAAGACTCAGAGTGCCTCCTCTGGCACCCTCTTAGGAGGAACAGAGGGTGGTGGTGCGGGGCTGTGCTCTGGGTGTGATTCAGAAACAGCACTGTGTGTGGAGTGGAGTACCAGAAACGCAAGGAAAGCCGGAGCCTCCACCATTTGAGACACAGTCTTGCCCTGGGGCCCACGTGGCCACCCAGCCCACCTCCCGAGCAAGGGACAGCAGGCTTGGGCAGCCATGCAGCATCTCACTCAAGGCTCACGGCCACCTTGCAAACCAGATGTTATTTTTATTCCCATTCCCGTGGTCTCAAAACCAGAAAGTGGCAGAACTGGGGTTCGCACCCAGGCGCCTTTTACTCCAGGTCTGTGCTTCCACGTACCCACTGCCCTCAACTTCATAACTGGGGCGGGCCTGGTGGCTCAGATGATGAAGAACCCGCCTGCAGTGCAGGGGACCCGGCTTCAACCCCTGGGTCAGGAAGATCCCCTGGAGGAGGGCGTGGCAACCCACTCTAGTATTCCTGCTTGGAGAATCCCATGGACAGGGGAGCCTGGTGAACTACAGTGCATAGGTTCACAAAGAGTTAGACATGACTGAGTGACTTTCCATTGACTCAATGGACATGAGCAAACTCCAGGAGATGATGAAGGACAGGGAAGCCTAGTCTTCGATCCCTTCTGGAATTTGCATTCTCTGAGTCCTTTCTTTCCACCAGCCAAACTATTCATAGGGAAGAAAATGTCCATCAAGCTCACTTGCTCTTGAGGTCAATAGCCTGGTGAGACAAAGGCCAGAAGGCCAGAGGTGGGGCCTGGCTTCCCTACCAGTCTCCTATATCCTACCAGCACCTGAAGCCCAGTCCCTGCTATACTCTGAGACCAAAGAGGTGTCCCAAAGGTCAGAAGGGGGTTCAGCTCACTTCTGGCCTGGCCCCGCCCTCAGTGTCCTCTACACTTAGTCCCCGGGGGCAGAGGTGGGTGTGTGGCTTTCCTAGCTCCTCTGTGAATCTCCTTCCCAGCTCAGCCCACTGGACCATGGCTGAGGATTCTGTCTAAAGATTATTCTAACAGTGATGGCCATCCCACTGTCATGCCAGACCCTGAAGGGTGTCTTTCAGATTCACCCAGGACCTCCATTGCTGTTTTTATTTTTTTTAAACTTTCTATTTTGTTTTGGGATATAGCCAACTAACAGTCCTGTGGTAGTTTCAGGTGAACATTGAAGGTGTCAGCCATATGTATACATGTATCCATCCTCCCCCAAACTCACCTCCTGTCCAGGCTGACACATAACATTGAGCAGAGTTCCCTGTGCTCTACAGTAGGTTCCTGTTGGTTATCCATTTTAAATATAGCAGTGTGTACATGTCCATCCCGAATTCCCTATCTCTTCGCACAACCACAAGTTCATTCTCTAAGCCAAAGAGACTATTTCAGATGAATCATGTAAGATTGCCAAAGGATGAACAAAAGATAAAACAGGTATGTTTGGTGAAATTAATGTACACATTTAAATTTTGAAATGCACAATATAAAACAGGCCACAAAGTTGCATGTGCTTATTAGCACATTGCTGTCTTTATTAGCTGACACACACCCAGGTAAATTTCCCTTCTCTGAATTGCTGGCACTGATCAGGGCTAGAGGAGTACAGAAACCAGAATGCAGTTAGAAGTTATCTCAGATAATTCACACCTGGAGAGAAGCTGCCTGAGATAGCTCTGAACTTTGGGAAGACTCTGGAAAGTTGAAAACCATACAGGGAATGAAAAGAAATTCCTGAGATTTAATCCCAAGATGCCTGCATCAGTTTCTAAATCTTTACTATTCCAATTTGACATCTCCGAAGCTCAAAGAACAAAAACATCATTAATATGAACTTTAGTTTTTTGGGAAACCCAAGGGGTTTGGACTTTCAGATGCACAGAGTATCTGGCTTAATGTGTCCCTGAGAGACCTCTAACCTGTGAATGTGGGGGAGGTGAGAAGTGGATTTGGGGAGGGCTGATGGCTGGTCCCTGAGCTCTCTAGGGAAGGTCATCCAGGAAGTCTTGGTTTGGGCACCCCGTCTTGCTGCTGCCCCTCCCCAGCAGCAGCTGAGGTGCAGCCCTTGAACCTGCCCACATCAGAGGGGGCCGGTCCCACCTCCTCCGCTCCTGCTCTCTGCATAGACTCACACATCTGCGATCTCCACCCTAGCTGGGCCCCAGAATGTTTGCAGCCTTGGAAATAGTCAGAACGTGCTAAAAATGCAGTGACAACAGTCGTCTTTGGGGGATATTTTTAAGGGTAATTGGATCTGAGAGTCATTAGTGTCAAAAATGTGGGTCTCATCTTATTTTAAAAAAAACAAGGTGTTGTATCACCAGATGCTCCCGCTGACGCCTCAGACCATGTCATCAAACAAGCACAGCCCTGGTGACTCCTGAGTGCTGGGGGCACAGATCATCCTGGTGGGCGTCCACGTTGGGTCCCATGTCTTCACAGTTCTAACTTGGACAGAGAGCCTGTTGTGAGGAGAGTGAGCTCCTAACTCATTGCTTCTCCTTCCACATTTCCCATGAGGCCCACCCCAGGGAAGGGCGATGTTCTGGGCCCTCTGGGCATGAAGGCCACAGTCAGCGAAGGGGGCCCCACATGGAGCAGGGGTGGTTGACCCCTCTGGCTGGTGTCTGAGGCCCAAGCTGCAAGGAGTCTGGGCTCCTTAGGCCCCCAGTGTGTCCAGTGCATCCTGGCTCTGGAGGGGGACCCGGCCCCCTATTTGCGGTGCTACACAGGGATAAGTGTGAAGCTTGGGGATTTCAGAGGTAAGTCCCGCTCCTCACCGACTTGTGGTCAGAACTGCTGCTCAGATGACCTTTTCGTCTAGATCTGCACTGTCCTATACATAGAATGCAAGCCAAGTAGAAAACAAGTAACATTAATTTGAGCAATACATTTAGCCCAATCTATCCAAAATGCTATTATTACAATGTGTGATTTATATACAAAACTGTTAAGGAGCTAGTTGACATTCTTTTT
>SJYV01054450.1:1917025-1945304 GCA_006410875.1 Neotragus pygmaeus
CTTGACTAGATGGACCTTTGTTGGCAAAGTAATGTCTCTGCTTTTCAATATGCTGTCTAGGTTGGTCATAACTTTCCTTCCAAGAAGTGAGCGTCTTTTAATTTCATGGCTGCAATCATCATCCACAGTGATTTTGAAACCCAGAAAAATAAAGTCTGACACTGTTTGCACTGTTTCCCCATCTTTTTGCCATGAAGTGATGGGACCAGATGCCATGAACTTCGTTTTCTGAATGTTGAGCTTTAAGCCAACTTTTCCTCTCTCCTCTTTCACTTTCATCAAGAGGCTTTTTAGTTCTTCTTCACTTTCTGCCATAAGAGTGGTATCATCTGCATATCTGAGGTTATTGATATTTCTCCTGGCAATCTTGATTACAGCTTGTGCTTCTTCCAGCCCAGCATTTCTCATGATGTACTCTGCATGGAAGTTAAATAAGCAGGGTGACAATATACAGCCTTGACATACTCCTTTTCCTATTTGGAACCAGTCTGTTGTTCCATGTCCAGTTCTAACTGTTGCTTACTGACCTTGCATGTTTCTCAAGAGGCAGGTCAGGGGGTCTGATAGTCCCATCTCTTTCAGAATCAACTGGGTGGTGGTTTATAAACAATAGACATTTATTTCTCACAGTTCTGGAGGCTGAGAAGTCTAAGATCAAGGTGTCATCTGATAGTATCTGGTAAGGGCCTGCTCCTTCATGACATGATTATGCCCTTAAGGACCTGTCTCCCAATACTATCACGCTGGGAGTTAGGTCCTAACATATTACTTTCTTGGGAGGCAAGCATTCAGACCTTAGTACATGTGAAGATGTAAAATAAAGTAGGAAAGGACATGGGGAGTACTGGGAGAGGACGTCCACACATCGGGAACAGGAATCTGAGAACTCTATGATGGGTAACACTCCTCGGAGACTGGAGGAAAGCTGCAGGAGTGCAGTCAGAGCATGGAGCGGGACCCATATAGTGTGGGTCTTAAGAATCTTTGTAAAGTCATTGGCTTTTGCCCTGGGTCAGAGTAAAAGTCAGTGTAGGGTTTGAACAGAGAGATGACAGCATCTGACTTACATTTTACCAGGCTGTTAGATTAGTTTTCTGTTGCTGCTATAACAAATTTGGTGGCTTAAAAATTGAAGTATATAGTTCATTTACAATGTTGTATTAATTTCTGCTACATAAAAATTGATTAGGTTGTATACATACACACATATATATATTGTCTTCTTTTTTAGTACTCTTTTCCATTATGGTTTATCATAGGGTATGAATATAGTTCTCTGTGCTATATAATAGGACCTTGTTGTTTATCCATTTTATACATAAAAGCTTATATCTACTAACTCCAGCCTCCTACTCCTTCCCTCCCCCAATCCCCTCTCCCTTGGCAACCACATGTATGTCCTCTACATCCATGAATCTGTTTCTGTTTTACAGATAGGTTCATTTGCATCATATTTTAAATCCACATATAAGTGAGTTCATATGGTGTTTGTCTTTCTCTTTCTGACTGACTTCATTCAGTAAGATCGTTGCATCATGTTGCTGCAGATGGCATTGTTTTGTTCTTTTTTGTGGCTGAGTAGTATTCCATGGTATATATGCGCCCCATCTTTATCCATGTCTCTGTCAGTGGACATCGAGGTTGCTTCCATGTCTTGGCTGTTGTGAACAGTGCTGCAGTGAACACTGGGGTGCATGTGTCTTTTTGAAGTGGCCATAGATTTCTATCCATATGGATAGTTTTATAGAAAACTCTCCATAGTTTTCTCTGGATATATTCCCAGGACTGGGATTTCTGGATCATATGGTAGCTCTATTTTTAGGTTTCTGAGGAACCTCTATACGGTTTTCCATAGTAGCTGTACCAACTTGTATTCCTACCAACAATTTTAGAGGGTTCTCTTTTCTCCAACATTTGTTTTTCGTAGGTTTTTTGATGATTGTCCTTCTGACTGGTGTGAGGTGGTACTACCTCTTTGTAGTTTTGATATGCATTCCTCTAATAATTAGTAATATTAAGTATCTTTTCATGTGTTTTTTTGCCAACTGTATGTCTTCTTTGGAGAAATGTCTATTTAGACATTCCACCTATTTTTTTTGATTGTGTTGTTTGTTTTTTTGATGTTGAGCTGCATGAGCTGCTTATATATTTTGGAGACTAATCCCTGGTTGGTCATTTCATTTACAAATATTTTCTCCCATTCTGAGGATTGTATTTTTGTTTCATTTATGGTTTCCTTCCACATCCTTGAATAACGACAATAAAAACAAAAACAAACAGATGGTACCTAGTTAAACTTAAAAACTTTTGCACTGCAAAAGAAACCATATACAAAATGTAATTTTCTCTTTTGGTGGTGTCTTTGTCTGGTTTGGGTATCAGGGTGGTGGTCACTTCATAGAATGTCTTTTGGAGTATTCCCTCCTTTTCAGTTTTTTGGAAGAGTTTGAGAAGGCTCAGCATAAGTTCTTTGTATGTTTGGTAGAATTCGTCTGTCTGGTCCTAACTTTTGTTCATATGGAATTTTAAAATTTAAGATTCTATTTCACTTCCAGTGATCAGTCTGTTCAAATTATCTATTTCTTCTTGATTCAGTTTTGATGGGCAGTAGGTTTCTAGAAACTTGTTCTCTTCTTCTAGGTTGTCAAATTTGTTGGCATAGATTGTTCATAGTATTTCTTATGTGTGTTTTTTTAAATTATTGTGATATCGGTTGTTACTTCTCCTTTTTTCATTTCTTATTTTGTTTACTTGGGCTCTTGCTTTCCTTCTTAGGGAGCATGGCCAGAAGTTTGTCAATCATTTTTACTCTTTCAAAGAACCAGCTCTTGGTTTTATTGATTTTTTCCCCATTAAAAAAAAAATCTCTATTTTATTTATTTCTTCTCTGATCTGTATTTTTTCCTTCTTTCTGCTGAATTTCAGTTTTNGAAAAATAGAATCAGTGTGGGAGATATGTCTTTTAAAAATAATTATAATTTGTTATGAAGTGCTTACTTTATGCCAGTATTATTTTAATTGTTTTATCTATTTCAAGTTATTGAGTCCTCACTATAATTTATGGTAATTGCTATTATTATTGTCATTCTTACTTTACAAATGAGAAAACTCTGGCCATGGAGGAAAAGCTACTTGCTTAAGATCACGTATCTCGTAAGAGCTTAAACTGGGATTTGAACAATGTGGTCTGGCTCCACTGCCTGTTCACCTCCCCCACTACATGCTGTTGTTTCTCAAAAGAGATTTTATCTTTTGGAGCTGGAGAACTTAAAAAAAAAAAAAAAGAAAAATATACAAAAACCCATACAAAGTTCATCCTAAGTCCTATCACCCAGAGACAATCTCAGTTAACAATATCAAGTTGCCTAGGTGCTCTAAATAGCACATCAGATTGCCTGAAAATATTCTGCTATGCAATTCAGCAACTCTGCAATTCAGTATTTAAAGTTTATTTCATTGACTGTTACCATGCATTCAGGGATGAGATTTCCTCAGAATATTTGTCATTGTTGTTCTATTGCTCAGTAGTGTCCGCCTCTTTGCAACCACATGGACTACATCATGCTAGGCTTCCCATCTCCCAGAGTTTGCTTAAACTCATGTCCATTCAGTAGGTGATGCCATCCAACCATCTCATCTTCTGTAGTCCCCTTTTTCTCCTGACTTCAATCTTTCCTAGGATAGAGTCTTTTCCAGTGAGTCAGTTCTTTGCATCAGGTATCCAATGTATTGGAGCTTCAGCTTCAGCATCAGTCCTTCCAATGAATATTCAAGGTTGATTTACTTTAGGATTAACTGGTTTGTTATCCTTGCTGTCCAAGGAACTCCTAAGAATCTTCTCTAGCCCCACATTTCTAAAGCATCAATTCTTGGGGCCCTATAAAATAAAAGCTGCTGTTTGAAGTCTTACTTCCTGTTACCTTAGCACAACACTAGTGTATCTCTTACTCCATTGGCCTATTGACAATATATAGATTGAAATGGTCATTCTTAAATGATGTGCTTACCTATAGACCAAAGAAAGCTTCCTGTGTGTCTGGTCTACCTCCAACCATTGCTTAGGATAGAAGCAGGTGGGGAGTTAGTACATCAGAACTGGTGACACTCCCTAAATTAATGTTTTATTTTTACAATCATAAAGGTCTTTAGAATTCCTGATAAATGTGACTTCCTATTATGTAGGAGTGATTCCATTGTTACCAGTAACATACCAGTAGTGAGAATACATCCAAAAGGAGACTTTTATTTTAAAAAGGGACCACCTTTTCTAATAACACAAGCAACTTTATATAACTTGGGATTACTCTTCTGACTTAGCTTAATACAAGAACTGTTATGAATCAAAGAAGCTCAGGATAGCATCAGTACTTAGTTATGCAGTGAATGACCATTTTCTGGGATCTGATTTGAGTGTCTGAGTGCTAAACATGGGCTCATTATTTATATTCAGTAGAGTTGTGTTGCTAGGGAGGAGGTTTTAGGACTTGCAACTAAGGAGAATTTATTGTGTTCTTTAATTTTCTTTCTATATCTTAGAAAATAATTTAATAAAAATGTGAAAAATCTAAGCAAGTAAAGAGGGGAAAGAAACTGCTGGTTTCAAAACGCTAGAATCCTTTGGTGTCCTAGAAAATGCATGTGGCTTAAACATTACAAATCAATTTTCCTTGCTGCACTTGTGATATTTCACACATTGCTTTTACTGGTTTATTATATAATCTCTATTCAAGGAGATATTATTTAATTCTAATAAATAAATTGCTTGTGTGTATCTGTGTGTATAGAATCCTAGTATAATTCTTTCATTTTAGCTTCCAGTGAATTTCTAGATAATCTCAGGGATAATTTTTTGTTTGTTTTTTTAATTATTTGCAGTTAGACAAAATTTCTGACATCATTTTCTAATTAAATCATGATTCTTACAGCCAAGTGAGTTATAGTCACTGTGAGTTACATAATAAAAAAGGAAAATCAAATAAAGCAACCACAAATTTAATAAAGGATTTCTAAATGGAAATTCTGGCAAGATAAAAATGCAAAAAATTCCATTTATTAAAATGTTTTTGAAGGAAGTCAGAGCTTCTGCTGAAAGCTAAGATGAAACGAACTTCCATGAGATATGGATTCCCTCTCATGGAACTTATATCCTAGTTGGGCGATGAAAAGAATCAAATAAGAGTAAGGAGTAAACCCATAAACTGAGATCCAAATAAAATAGTGAAATTTTATATGTATAAATTATATTTTATTGCTATATAATTTTCATTTTTATTGCCTTAAGTTATAAAAGGCAATTTTATAATATGGAGTTAGTCTTTCTGTTTTGGGAACTGGGAAATTCAGGCACTAACAAACTGAGTAGCTTAGCCCTATCATTAATGAACAATAGAAAAGTTTTTGAGTTATAGGTCTCAAGCTTTCATTTACTCTTCATGTCTTTTGCCATCCTAAATAACACACTTTATCTGTCACAAAACTGCAGGTTTCCAATCTATCCTTTTTGACAACCTTGGTGTTACTCGATCCTTCTTGGTAGACAGAAGCATCAATGCATGATTCTAAATCAGAGCAATAGGACCATTTCCATTCTTGAAAATGAAAGAACATATAACCTAGAAATGCCTTAGAGGCTTGTTTTCCCTCTAGGGAGCTGTAAGAAAGGCTAGGCAGCCATTTGGTTTAGACAAAGGAAAATCTCTGGGAAGATGGGGAGATAAATCTGGCTAGAGGATATTCAAAGCACCTTTCAGAATGCTTGATTTCTTTAGGGCACTTCTATTTCTATAATTCTGTAAGCCTAAGAACTAATAGAATACTAGAATATGGGTAGGATCAGATATTTTTTTCCCTTGCCAAATCTTCAGGAAAGAGGATCTCTCAAAAAAGAATATAATTTCTTGACAGGATTCTTTGTCAATGGTTATGGCATAAAATACTTTCCTGGTCAACAAAGACCACTTCCCAATCCTGGAGATGCTATAGTTAGAATAGAGTTTCAGCTGACATTGCTTGATACTTGTGCCTAAATAGTAATGTCACCAATAAAGCTCTGAGTTGGATGAAGAGGAGAAAAATAAACAGCTACCTTCTTACTGTCCACTTTTATATAAACATGCTGTGCTTAAGCTAAACTACGACTTATCCACCTTTCCTGAGTATGATTTATGCCATCTTCATTTTTCACATCCATAGTATTTATTTTTATCAAAATCTTATCAACTTATCACAATCTTATCTATCTTCAAGACTTCTCTCAAATGCCATTTCCTTTTAAAGTCTTTTCTGATTGGGATCCAGTCTCCTCTTATTTGAAGCTCTAAAGCATTCAGTGCTTTCAGTATACCCTCTAATTTCTCTTCTAGTCTCTTTTCCTTAATTTTCTCATCTGTAAAATTGGGATAATATTTTTACCTCTCTCCAGAGATGGTTTTTAGATAAGCCTGACAATATTGAAGATCATATCTTAAATAAGATAATTCATCTAAGCAGATCAGTCTCATGCCACATAGCTATTATTTTTATTGTATTGGGTACAACGGGTATATTTGTGTATAAATAGCAACTTCTGTCCTCAAGTATCTTGCAGTCTAGTTAAGAGCACAGAAAAGAAAACAGATGATTAGTATGCATTGTGATAAAGGTTGTGCTAAAGTGACTTGCTGACAACAGCATCTTTCTTTTAGTTATCAGCTACCTGTGTGCTTGCCAACGTAAGCTGGTCATTAGGACCAGGAAAATGTCTTTTTTTCTGCCCAACAGCTTAACAGCAGTCTAAACTTTCAAACTAAGGAGCTATGTGGAAGTTCTGAATTTATATTAGCACCAAAATGAGTGTAACATATAATCCCACGGTCAGAGGAAGCCATTCCTCCCAGCATTTTAATGTACTTTATGGGCATGAAAAATCATAAAAGTGTTTCAGTCAGCAGTTTGAGTCAAACTTCTGTTAAAATTTTTCCTTACATAAAGCAATCTGAAGGAAAGTGATAGTCACAGTATTTAAAGCTTAGAGATCATTTTATCTATATCTCATCTTCCAGATAAATGAAACTATGCCTGTTGGAAGGAAAATGAATTGTTCAAAGTCATTAAGATTTTAGGTGGGAGAACTAAGGCTCTGCAGACACCTGATGTAGCTTTTTTAGATGCCATTTGGAGGCAGGAGGAGAAGGGAATTACAGAGGATGAGATGGCTGGATGGTATCACCGACTCGATGGACATGAATTTGAGTGATCTCTGGGAGTTGGTGATGGACAGGGAGGCCTAGTGTGCTGCAATTCATGGGGATGCAAAGAGTCAGACATGACTGAGTGACTGAACTGAACTGAACTGAATGTAGCATCTCCCTGGAAATGGCAACCCACTCCAGTATTCTTGCTGTAAAATTCCATGGACAGAGGAGCCTGGCAGGCTACAATCTATGCCGTCACAAAGAGTCAGACAGAGTGTGTGTGCACATACAATGTAGCATCTACACCTTTAGATCATTAAACTTAAGAATTCAAGTAACCTAAAAAGGAGTATGTTAAGGCTGTATATTGTCACCCTGCTTATTTAACTTATATGCAGAGTACATCATGAGAAATGCTTGGCTTGAGGAAACACAAGCTGGNAGTTTGTCAATCATTTTTACTCTTTCAAAGAACCAGCTCTTGGTTTTATTGATTTTTTCCCCATTTAAAAAAAATCTCTATTTTATTTATTTCTTCTCTGATCTGTATTTTTTCCTTCTTTCTGCTGACTTTCAGTTTTGCTTGTCTATCTTTTTCTAATTTTTAAAAGTCACGTGTGCTAAGTCACTTGAGTTGTGTCTGACTCCATGCAACTCTGTGGACCATAGCCCGCCAGGCTCCTCTGTCCATGGGATTCTCCAGGCAAGCACACTGGAGTGGGTTGCCATGTCCTCCTCTGGAGGATCTTTCTGACCCAGGGATCGAACCCTCATCTCTTACATTTCCTGCATTGGCAGGCAGGTTCTTTACCACTAGTGCCATCTGGGAAGCTCCTTTTAGGGTAAGTAAATAACAAAAATTTATCATCTCCCACTTCTTTGGGTCAGAAGTAGGACATGGTCTCACCAGGCTCAAGTCAAGGTGCTGGTGCCAGCGCTGTGTTCTTGTCTGGAGACCCTGGGGATGCTTGGCTTCCTCATTCAGTAAGGGTTTGGCAGGATGTGCATTGATGCAGTTGTAGGACTGAGGTCCTGTTTTCTCTCTGACTCCTGACTGGGACTGCCGTTTGCTCCTCAAGCCCATTCTTCAATCTAGAATGAAGGTTCCTGCATCTCAGAGCCGAAAACAGACGTGGAATTCTTCTCCTGATGCCCCTCCTCTGTCCTTCTGTCATGTCTCTCTCTGCCCACAGCTGGAAAGGTTCTCTGACTTTATAGACCCATGTGATTAGATTGGGCCCACCCAGATAATTCAGGGTGATCTCTCTGTCCTTAATCACATTTGCCAACCCCCTTTTGCCAGGTGAGGCAACATATTTCCAAGTTGCAGGNGTCTCTCTCTGCCCACAGCTGGAAAGGTTCTCTGACTTTATAGACCCATGTGATTAGATTGGGCCCACCCAGATAATTCAGGGTGATCTCTCTGTCCTTAATCACATTTGCCAACCCCCTTTTGCCAGGTGAGGCAACATATTTCCAAGTTGCAGGGATCAGTGAATGAGCATCTTTGAGGGGATAGCAGTATTATTTTGCCTCCAATGGGGATGGATGAGATGGTGGTGGGTGGGGGACAAAGGGTGGAAGCTGCGTGGACAGGAGGAGGCCAGGGCAATGTGCCACCGAGAGGGAGTACTGGCTTGGCCTAGGCTTGTAGGATGGCAGAGAAGCAATGTGATCAGATAACGAGCTTGTTCTGAAGGTAGAACTGACAGCTTCTGTTGTGAGGTTGGGTGTGGCGTGCAATGAGAAAGGAAGCAAACTCCATGACTCTTCCACTTTGGCCTTAGTCACGGGAAGGATGAACTTCTAGCTGCCTGGCACAGGGGAGACTGTGAGAAAAGTGGGTTTAGTGTTTGGCATGGGGAAGGACTCAGGATTTCTAAGAATTCCTGTTTCCTGAAAAGTCTTGTTCAACTTAGGGAGACAGAAAGATGGGGAATATCATGGAGGAACTAACCAGCATGGGCCATGGGCTGAGATCACCAGCATAGCAGTTTCCATTGATGAGGGCCAGTTATCTGCCAAGTGGTGCGGAAGGGACTTTATGACATCAGCTTGGTCTGACATTGGGTCTCTGTGGCAGGAGGCTGACCACTACTGTACCGCCTTGCTGTCTCAGCCCCCCTAGAGCTTCGGGTCTTACTGAGAGGTCAGAGCCAAGTGCAGAAATGACTAACTTCCAGGGCCAAGCCGCAGCTACCTGGTGCTGGCCAGGGGCCCCAGGGGGAGAAGCTGAGGGCTGCCCTCCAGACAGGCCTGTGAGAGTACAGTCCTGGGCTCCTTGGGAAGTGCCCGCACCTGCCACTCAGCCAGTGGCTCTGCTCTTCCATATTTGGTGGCTGTGGTACCCTGTCAGTGTTCGTGATTTCCTGCGTCGGGTCCTGGACAGCTGGTGTCCACAGCTGTCTCTGTGTCTGACTGTGATCCCTCTTGCTTAATCGTCATGGTTCCTCAGGTCACTGTCCAACATCTCCCACGTCTGGTGTCTGCATTCTCTCATGTCTGGAGTTTTTCCTGGAAGCAGCCAGCATGCCACCCAGCACCTGGTGACTTCCTTCTGGGAGCACAGGGAGGAGGCAGCTAGTGGGGGCCAGCCTGGATTTCCGGAGGGCTCCTTACCCCGCAAAAGGAGGAGTCTTGTGTGAGGGCGGTGAGAAGGCCGCCTCTAAAGGGCGCTTGGTCGTTTCCTCTATTCCAGATGGGAAGCCCAGGGGCTTGGGAGGACACCCTCGTCAAGACGCCCCCAGGAGCTGAGGGCCTCGCAAGGCACTGCTCAGGGCCATGGCCCGGGGAGCTTCTTTTCTTTTTTTATTAACCTTTTTATTTTGTGTTTTGGTATAGCTGATTAATAAACAATGCTGTGATAGTTTCAGGTAACCAGTGAAGGGACTCAGCCATATCTATCTATCTATCTATCTACCTAACTACCTGTCTATATCCATTCTCCCCCCTGCCTGCCCCGGGCAGCTTCTCCTCCAGGTCCTGCCCCTGCTTTGAGGGGCGTGCTCCGGCTTGTCCTCTGTGCTCCCAGGCTCCTCCTCATGCCACACCTCCTCCTCCTCCAGGTCTCCCTCATCCTCCTCCATTGGCACCACTCACCTCCCCTTCCTCCTTGACCAGCTNGTGCTGCGATTCATGGGGTCACAAAGAGTTGGACACGACTGAGTGACTGAACTGAACTGATACACACATATATTTCTATTTTTAAATAAAAGATGTAAATTCTGTCTGGTAGGAACAGTGGAAATACTCATCTAGGCTAAAAATCCATTAACGTGCCAGAAGAGTGTCTTCTCTCATATGGCTTATGTCCCCACCTCCATCCAAACATTCTCACATAAAATGTAAGAAATGTATATACATAAAGACAATCAGCAAGTTGACCTAACACACTTGCTGGTATATGTTTATTTTTTCAGCACTGTAAGAAAAAAGTGACAATTTGACAGTATGATTACAAAAAGATGTTTGTCTTTTTATATTTAATAGCATTCCAACAAATTATTTCTGAAATACAGTGTTTTAAAGAAATTGCTTTTCTCAAACAACTCCTTTTTCTTTTTCTTANATTTTTTCAGCACTGTAAGAAAAAAGTGACAATTTGACAGTATGATTACAAAAAGATGTTTGTCTTTTTATATTTAATAGCATTCCAACAAATTATTTCTGAAATACAGTGTTTTAAAGAAATTGCTTTTCTCAAACAACTCCTTTTTCTTTTTCTTATCCTTTGAGAGAAGATGCTTTGTCTTATTTCTTTCTCTAACTCCAAAGCACCTTCACAGTCTTCTACACAAAAAGGATGCTAAAAATAATGACCTAAGAATGAATATACAATGGAACATTATTTATTGAACTATAAAGAGGAATGAAGTAATGACATCCTCTACAACATGAATGAACCTTGACAACATATTAAAGAGGACAGACACAAAACCCACACACTGTATGATTCCATTTATATAAAATGTGAATAGGTTAACCCATAGAGATAGAAAGTAAACTAGCAGTTGCCAGGAACTGGGGGGGAGGGGAGGGTAGAGAATGAATACTGTTGGGTATGGGATTTCTTTTAGTGCAAAGAACATTTTCTTGAATTTTTATAACTTTTCAAATATATTAAAAATGACTGAACTGTACCTTATGAAAGGTAAAATTTTATAACTATCTCAATTTTAAAAATAAAGAATGAGTGAAGGAATACTCACACTATTTCTATTTCATTTAGAGTTCAAAAATACTGCCCACTGACTAACATGTAACCCAATTTAACTTTCTCTACTTTGGGCATATTCTTGGTTGCCTGTTCCCCTTGCTTAACTAATACATCTTCAAAGAATGAAAAATTTTAGTACATAAAAGAAATCACAAATTCTTTTAGAAAGGTAAAAATGACTTAAGGTTATTGTACGAAGGCTGTTTGTACCATGTCTACATTCAAAAGTATTAACTGAAAAATGATTATAAGGAACTATTGTCATTTTCTTCTTCTTTCTTTTCTTTCCTTCTCTTCTTCCATCTTTTTACTAAGTAACAGATTTAAATGTTGTTTGGGGTCAAAAGCAAAATGGACTGAATCATCAAATTCAATTCAATCAACACATAGATCACTGACTGTATTTAAGCACAGTGCTATGCTGGGAAACGGTCTATTAAATCAATAGTAAAGCCTATCTTAACAAATAAACTACAAAACTATCCTATATATCACTTTCTCTGAAACTTTACTCAGTCTGGAGAATACAGAGTTGGTAAAGGCAGCTCTTGCCATAAACTATTAAGTCGTACAATAAATATTTATTAAGTGTTCACTCAATAAAATGGTATAAAACAAGGAAAAGAACATCAATTTTGCCCTCAAGTAGATATGGGCTTGAACTCTAGACCTTCATTTTCTAAACTGTGTGCTTTGGGAAAGTTAGTTAACCTTCATGAACCTTGTATTTCTCATATAAATGGGAATAATTACTAACTGTGTGGCATGGCATTATGAGGAATAAATGAGACTAATAAAGCTTCAGTAAATGGAAACTATTGCTAAGATTATGTTCAGGGCTTCCCTAGTACTTCCGTGGTGAAGACACCTCCTGCCAATGCAGGAGACATGGGTTTGATCCCTGATCCAGGAAAATTCCACATGCCATCAAGCAACTAAGCACATGCACCACATTACTGAGCCTGTGCTCTAGAGCCTGGGAGCTGCAGCTCCTGAAGCCTGCATGCCGTAGGGCCTGTGCTCCACAAGAGAAGCCACCACAGTGAGAAGCCCCCACACTGCAACTAGAGAGTAGCCCCCCGCTCGCCGCAACTACAGAAAAACCTGGCCAGCAACAAAGACCCAGCACAGTCAACAATAATTACATAAAAAAAAAAAAAAGAGAGAGAGATGAACAAGACATTTTTGGATGGCATCACCGACTCACTGGACATGAGTTAGAGCAAGCTCCAGGAGATGGTGAAGGACAGGAAAGCCTGGCGTGCTGCAGTCCATGGGGTCTCAAAGAGTCGGACATGGCTGAGCGACTGCACTGAACCGAAATGAAGCCATTTTCAACCGCAGGTTCAGAAAGGAGTTGGGAAAACGCAGCCGAATGCTGAATAATAAAAAGTGTCAGTTCAATTTGGCACTACTCTGTAGAGGAATTTTTTGTCTATGGTCGTGAGGGATACTGGTTTATAATCTTCTTTTCCAGTAAAGTCTGCCTGGTTTTGGTATCAGGGTTATGCTGGAATGAGTTCTCTGATTTTTCTGGCAGTGGGAGCTACTCTTCCAAGACTATCAGTGAGTGAGAATCTCTCCAGTCTCCTGTCCTAGCTCCCATTCTTTTTCCAGAGGTCTGTGGAGAACAGATTCCAAGGTAGGAGTGAACTACTTTTATATCAGTAGCTACCAATGGCTCTATGCTTGGCCTTTACTAATTCATTAAAGAAAAGCTCAGTCAGACACATCTTTATCTGCTTCCGTGGTGCCTGTGACTATACTGTGGCATAGTGTCTGGTGACACAGTTCTTGTGTCCCATCTCTCTGGAGAAGTCTGCCTTTCTGGGGACTTTAAGCTACCTGTTCTACATTATAAGCTATCTGATTGGTTCAAGAAATGCTATGACTTTATAGTTTATCTGACTTTTTATTATAGTTAGAAGTGACACTCTCCACCTTCCCCCTCCNTCATTCACGGTTGCCTTTTCCTAGGGGATCCAGGACAGCTGGGAGTGCTGGGGTCCTCCTCTGGCCTTTGCACATACAATTCTCTCTCCAGGTGGCCCATGGACCAGGTCTTGGGACTCTCTGGTTCATTGCAGATGCTGAAAAGAGAGCAGAGGCAAACTTCCTGGGGGTGTGGGCCCTCTGAAGAATCAACTTTCTTTACCTCCTTTTGCCTCCCCCAAAATATGATTTCTCTGTGAGACAAGGAGCAAGGCCATCCATCTTTCAACAAATATTCCAAACCACTGACTATTGGAAGGCTTTACTCTAGGATCTGGGAATAAATAGAGCAGTAAAAGAAAAAAGACAAAAGTTCCTGCTTTCATGGAGCTTTTCAGTTGGGGGAGGTTTGTGGAGAGATTAATTAACAAATATATATCAGTAGTGGTAAATGTGGTCTTAGTCTGTTTGGGCTGCTGTAGCAAAATATCATCAACTGGGTTCATTCAGTTCAGTCACTCAGTTGGTCTGACTCTTTGTGACTGTAGCACGCCATGGCCTGCAGCACGCCAGGCCTCCCTGTCCATCACCAACTCCCGGAGTCCACCCAAATCCATGTCCATTGTGTCGGTGATGCCATCCAANTAAGTGGAGGGGACCATCTCAGAGGAAGGCCTGTGACTGTGACCTTCACGGGGCTCCTTTTGTTGGGCTATGTATGCGGTAAGTAACGTCATTAAGATGAATGTGTGTTTTGGTAAAGGATGTAAATATATGAATAGTGTCCTCTCTAGCCCCATATATCACCCTGTGTTTATTTTGTGCCTGGTTCATAAGCTAGAAGGCATGCATTGCTATTTGGGGCTCTGAGTTTTAAAGTACATTAAAGGAGTTTACTGAAAACTCTTGGCAAACAGATAAATACAATTACTCTAATTCCCAAGGCATTGCAGACAGAGCGTCCTGAAAACCTGCAGTGTAATAATTCACAGGGAGCCGTGGCAGGCGCCCTTTGAGGCATCGGAGATGCTGCTTTTGTAAACTTCAGAGGCGGCCAAGCGCTGTCCCTCGGGAGACCCACGTTCCATGTTTTATTAACCTCCCTGTTTCTGGCTGAGGAGCTGCAAGGGGAATCTAGCCAGCAGGAACTGGCTCCTGCCCTCATGAGCTTTTCTCGGGTCACCATATCGAGGGAAGCAGGGAATGAGATGTTCCATTTTCTTCTGGCTGTAACCTTGCCCGTCTACGTGCTATTTAGTAGCAGGCTATGCTGGTTAGTTGCCTTGCATCATGGGAAATTCTCCTTGTCCATGAAGTAGGCAGGACTCTTAGCCCCTTACTGGGAAATGGAGGTTTTTGGTGGGATACCTGAAAGAAAGATAGTAGTGCTCACGTTTTCACCTTCCCAGAGGATTTGAGGTTGATTTCTAAGCTCTACAGAGGGGACACAGGACAAACTGTGATGCAGAAGTGGAGCCCCCATAGGGCTTGAGCAAGATCCTACAAGTACTCTGCTCTGCCTTGCTTCCCCCACTTGCCAGGGAGATAGAAAATACCCCCAGGGCCTACAGACTTTAGGTACGGCTGAGCAACTGGCATCCTGTTCCCAGGAGAGGCACCACAGCTGAGGAGAGCCTGGGACCATATGAGGGGGAGGCTTGGTGGACAGTGTGTGACTTAGATTTGGGGGCATCTCCATGATGAGCAGTGAACAACAACTAGAGGGTCATAACTCTGGGGGCCCTGGACCCTTGCTTCTTGGAGAGGAAACAGTGGATGGGCCTTCCCTGAGCAAGGCTTCTTCCTGGCACCCAGTCCTGAAGTTCCCAGTCCTGGACCACCCTTCAAAGCTGGCCTGGGTCTACTGTGTTGAAGATCATGGGCAGAGCCAGAGCATTTGTGCACGGCGAGCAGGGACCTCTCATAGGTGGTGTGTACGGTGGGGAGAGGCAATCGGAGGGCAGAGTGGGTGAAGACTTGTGTGGCTTGCTCAGAACTCTGTGACTTAGTTCTCAGAGTAGAGCAGACCCCTTGGGAGAAGGGCCTTCCGTGGACATTGAACACTGCATTGAAGAGATGGCTCAACAGCCATCCCCAGTCAGTTGCAAGCTGAAATACTAGGGGCCTGAGGAAGGAGTCAGGTGGGATGAAAGTTTAGAGAAGATTTCCGGAACCTAACTTCTACTTGCTCAGTAGTTCACGGCAATATTTCATCCTTGCCTGTGTTACAAAAAATATGATAATAGTAAACAGCTCCCCAAACAGCAATACCTAGGGTTCATAAAGCAGACACTTCCAGGGCACTCCTAGAGCTGGTGAGGCCTGCAGAGAACCTGGTTCCTGTAGCCACTTGGCTGGCAGGCCTCATGAGCTGCCCTTTGGAGGGCTGGCCCCAGGGCCTCCAGCTGGAGTCTGGCTTTGATGTCTCGAAAATCAGAGACTTCTTTTCTTCTTCTTTAAGCCTATTTGTGAGGCTTCCAGCAGCAAGCGAGTCTTACCCAGTCCTGTTACGTAGCACATATGGCCTTGGAGTTGGGCATCCTGCTTGGAGCCCAGGCAGGGCCCCACTGGGTATGGGGGTGGGGAAAACTCCAAGTGGTCCACATGGACTCAACCTGGACATTCTTCCAGTGCCAAGTTCACAGAGGCTGGGTAAATTGATAGCTTTGGCTGAGATTTAATTGCTCGGATAGAGCAGTATGTGAAGTCTCTTGTGGGAGATAAGAGAAATTAGACCTGCTTAACTGGACTGACCCCTGCTCATAAGCCACCGCCACTGTTCACAAGCGCCCTCTTGCTCCACCAGGGAGACTCTGTGAGTGGTATTGTTTACAGTAGTTGTTCGACGGGGCTGCTTATTAATCTAACATTAGTTACAGTAGTTAAGCTTTTAGAGATAATGAAACGTAAATGTGCCTCCAGTACTCGCCACGTTCCCCGAAACCGAACACATTCGTGAAGAAAAATTGTTGGGTAAAATGACTGCGAATATTAATCGTGTGGCTTTACACCCTCTACAGATGGCAGTGCAGATGCTGGGTAGAGTTAGGCTCGCCTGCTCTTCTAGCTGGGAGTGCTGCCCTCACTGGCCACCGAGAAGTCTCATAGGAGTTTCAGTGGGGCCAGTGGTGGGGTGGGGCCTCAGCTTGACTCTGAGCTCTGCCCTTCACCATGTACCCCGCCAGGGTCCCTGGGTGGTCTGCCCACCTGTGTCCCATTGGGGGCCTCCACTGGTCCCTGCACATTTACCCTGACCACCTCCCTCCTCTGCAGCCTCCTCTCACCCGAAGGCAGAAAGGGCCAGTGATGTTTATATTCTAACCAATAGTAGCTAATTGTTGAGTGCCTATGCATGCCAGGCACCACGCCAGACATCGAGGTTACTCTCACTCATGGAGCTGACATCCCAGCAGTCGGCAGATAATCACCAAGTAGCTGTGCAGTTACTGACTGTGAGAAGGACCGCCAAGGAAAAGCAAGGAGAGTGATAGGAGATCATAATATGATGGCAGTAGGAATAATGGCTGACACTGGGCTTCCCTGAGAGCTCAGTTGGTAAAGAATCCATCTGCAGTGCAGGAGACCTTGGTTTGATTCCTGGGTTGGGAAGATCTGCTGGAGAAGGGATAGGCTATCACACCAGTATTCTTGGGCTTCCCTTGTGGCTCAGCTGGTAAAGAATCCATCTGCACTGTGGGAGACCTGGGTTTGATTCCTGGGTTGGGAAGATTCCCTGGAGAAAGGAACAGCTACCCACTCCAATATTCCGGCCTGGAGAATTTGCAAAGAGCTGGACACGACTGAGTGGCTTTCACTTTCACAATTATTTACCAGGCTTTTCAGGTGGCTCAGACAGTAAAGAATCTGCCTGCAAAGGAGGAGACCCGGCTTCCATCCCTCAGTAGGGAAGATCCCCTGGAGAAGGGAATGGCAATCCACTCCAGTATTCTTGCCTGGGAAATCCCATGGACAGAAGAGCCTGATGGGCTATATAGTCCACAGGGTCACAGAGTCAGACACGACTGAGCAACTAGCACTTTCACTTTCGCAGTTATTTACTATGTGCTCCACATGGCTCAAAACACTTTCAGTGGATTATGTCCTTGATCCTCCTAACTGTGCTATGAATTCCATTTCACAGATGAGGAAACAGAGGTTCAGAGAGGTTAAATAACTTGCCCTTGGTCACAAAGCTGGTAAGAAGCACACCTGGGATTTGAATCAGGAAGTCTGATCCCAAATTCCCTGCTGCTAACCACTATGCTCTATTACTTTAGAAAAGAAAGAATAAATTTGGGTGATGCAGGATAGGGAAGACTTCTCAAAGGAAGCCATGGGTAAACTGGACCCGAGAAATGAACTGGCCAGGTGGGGAAGCCCTCGAGAGGAGAGAGCTTGGTGTCCTGAGGGAGCTATCAGCAGCCACAAGGCCAAGGCTAGGAGTGCTGGCCCATGCGGTGCAATTCAGTTTCACGGGGACTCTGGGGCTAGTGAGTTCTGAATCCTTATCTTACAGGAAGCTGTGTCAGGATTTTGAGCAGGGGTTGACAAGAACCAATCCTTCTTTCCCTACTTAATTCCCCAGTGAGGTGATGAACCTCCCTTTCCACTGTACAGAGGGTCAGTTTCATAAGCTGGCATTTGGTCTGTAGGTAGAGTCTCTAGGCTGAGGGCTGACTGGGTGCAGAGAAGGCATCTGTCAGCTCCGGTTTCAGGCTCTGAAGAGGAGGGAGAGTTGGGACTTGTCACACTCAAGGTGTTGTGGCCCCCAATGTGGCCGATGTCTATGTGTGAGAGAGAGAGAGGAGGAGGGAGGGTGATGCCTTCTGAGATAAGACAGTTGGTGAAGGCATTAGGCACAGGCATGCACATTTATCTCTGAGGTAGCTGTGGCCAGGCAGTGGCTTATTTGAAAGATTACAGCCCTGAGGATTGAAACACATTGTCAGCATTGACCTGTGGTTTATGAGCCCCAGAACCCCTGCCCCTTAGAGGGGAATGACTCCATTTATTGCATAGAAGGAAGCATCCCTTCTCTTAAGAAGGGAAAGGCTGTAATGCATGTCTTGGGAGCTGCACTGCACTTAAAGCAGGAGGAGACGGGGACTCAGGAAGCATCAGATGTTGTTTGGCATATTATTTTATCAAACTCAGGGAGAAGGCCAGGGTCTGAGATAGTGATCAGAGTAGGTAGAGAGCTGGGAATGTACAACGTACTTATTTCAAAAAATAGAAATACACCAGTGGGTTAGTGGAAGAGATGAAAGGGAGTGAATTCACAAGCTGTAAGAAGGTGGAAATCTGGGAAGGTTTCTTGGAGGAAAATTCCTCCTGTAGGAATCTCTTCCTTCCTTCCTAGAGGAGGCAGGCCTTGAGCTGGACTCTAAAGCCCTGAAAGCCCTTATAGAGACCTGGCCCTGGAAAGTGCCTGCTTGTGTTGGAGCCTCATGAGGTTCTGTGAGGCAAGGTTCAAATAACAGCCTCAGGACTCAGTCCAGGCTTCTCATTCTCTGCCATGCTTTGGCAATCCACGAGTTCCTACGTGGACTGAGGGGTCTGTGGAAAGGAAGGCTAGAGGGCTGCTGTGCTTAAGCAAAATAAGAGGCTTAATTTGCTTATTTAGCAATTAAGATTGTCTCATCAAGAGTGGGGGCAGTGATGGATCTGAGGGGCCCCAAAGACCGCCCTAGTCACCCCTTAGCTCTGTTACTGTTTTCATGGTCTGGTCTGAAGCCATTGCTAGGCTGAGGCATGCTCCTCACTACCAGCCTTCTCTTTTGTTCTTATGTCCAAGGCCAGACTTACACATTTTTAATTCCCCAAGGGCTATTCTTGACCTAGCACAATTTCCATTTTTCTATATCTATCCAATTCCCAGCGATCCTTCAGGACTTTTCTCCAGAGTTTCTTCCTCCTCTCACCATGAGCTCCACAAGTGCAGAGATACCCAATTTCATTCCCTGGTGTGTTCTTAGCTTATAGATCAGGATCTGGCATGTAGTGAGTGGTCAGTGGATAAATGTGGAATGAGTGAATGACGCTTTCCTATCCTTTCAGCCCTGGATTTTTATGACCCTCAGCTGGTTGTAGTGTTCATTCCTGTGGTGGGTTGAATAGTGCCCGCCACCGCCCCCCGCCCCAACCCTGCAAATTCATGTTAACCAGGAAAATCAGAATATAACCTTATTTGGAAATAGGGTCTTTGCAGATGTAGATAGTTAAGGATCTTGAGATAAAATGATCCTGGATCTGAGATGGATCTAAGTGAAAGTGAATTCGCTCAGTTATGTCTGACTCTTTGCGACCTCATGAACTGTAGCCTACCAGGCTCTTTCATCCATGGGATTTTCCAGGCAAACGTACTGGAGTGGGCTGCCATTGCCTTCTCCAATGCATCAGTGAAAAGTGAAAGTGAAGTCGCTCAGTCGTATCTGACTCTTCGCGACCCCATGGACTGTAGCCTACCAGGCTCTTCCATCCGTGGGATTTTCCGGGCAAGCGTACTGGAGTGGCTGTCTTACATGAAGAGAAGGCATAATAATACACAGGGAAAGAAGCCATATAAGGATGGAGGCAGAGACTGGGTTGATGCATCTAAAAGGCCAGGGAACTCCAAAGATTGCTGGCAACTACCAGAAGCTGTGGGAGAAAAGACGTGCGACAGATGCTCCTGTATAACCTCCAGAAAGAGCCAACGCTGACCACACCTTGGTTTTGGACTTCTGCCTCCTGAATGGCGAGAGAATACATTTCTGCGGTTTCATGTTACCTGGTTCATGGCAATTTGTTATGGCTGTGCTAGAACACTAACATGATCCCTATTGCCAATACTCCTAATGTAATATTGTATATTACAATATATTGTAATATCTCACTCCCTTCTAAAGCAAGGGCTTGGTCAGGGAGTGAGTCTGGGTCACTGCCATAGGCCTAGTGCCTAGCTTGTTGGGTGACTGATCACTTTGGTTGTTAGGGACTGAGGGGAATCCCAGAATGTAGGATTTTTAGAGTGAGAATAGGGATGCGTGAATGTTCAGTCACTTCAGTGGTGTCTGACTCTCTGCCACCCTAAGGACTATATACCCTACCAGGCTCCTCTGTCCATGGGATTCTCCAGGCCAGAATATGGAGTGGGTTGCCATGCCTTCCTCCAGGGGCTCTTTCCAATTGAGGGATCAAACCCACATCTCCGGTGTCTCTTACGTTGTAGGTGGATTCTTTACCCGTGAGCCATCGTGGAAGCCCAGAATAAGGATAGTCCTGGGCAAAGTAGGATGACTGGCCACCAGCAAGCAGGCTTCCTGGCATGGGGTCAGCACCTGGTAGGCAGTGGCAGTTGTCTCTTGAGTGTGGAAGAGTATGGGTCGGGCCACGTGCAGGTGGTCTGTGCAGAGAGTATGTGTGAGATGAGCTTGGAGCCAGACAGAGGAGAACTGAGGAACAGGAAATTTACTCTGGGGAACAGGGAGCCACAGGAGGTCTCTGAGCTGTAGGGCTTTTCTTGAGAGACCTGGGGATTCCCGTGCTGGAATCCCTGTGGGCTCCCTCTAGGCCTGCTCTCTGGAGGCCCAGGCAATTTGCCTCCGGGAGTTCTCCCACAGGCCTCCCAGGAGCCCGTTTCCCACCCCCAGGCACCTGCTGAAACCAAGTGCAGAGAAAACCTAGGCGTGCCCACGGTCACCCTTCCCCCTATTTGAATATACTGAATGGAGCTGATTGCCTAAATTGAAGGTATTATAGTATAATGATTGTTATAATTAAAACTATTATCATCTGAAAGAAACCAGAACATGGGAAACCACGGCAAAGACTTTTAAAGCTTTTAAAGCATGTTTCTGAACCAGATAAAAGCTCCTTTGTGTGGAGTGTTTTAAAGAGAGGGAGTCTCTGAGTCGGCACCTGTGGGCTCTGAAATGCAGCCTGGTCCTCCACGAGCTGGGTGGGGGTGGCAGGGATTTTCAGCCAGAGGGTGGCAGCTGCCCCGTTGGCCCGGACCTGATGTGATGCCCTCAACATTGTGGGCGCAGGAGGATCCACTTTGAGGGTCCAGGCTGGGTGGGGATCTGACAGAGGAGCAGCGTTCTGAATGTGGTGCCTGTCGAAACAGACATGTTGCACTGCTCCCCCACATTTGGGAAGGGCAGTCTGGCTCTGGCTGGAGAAAGAGGGGCAGTGTCTGGGCCTGAAGGTGTGAGGCCCTGAGGGTCTCCAGATGGCAGTAGGGGGCAGACAAGCATCATAAAGTGGCAGGCTCAGGTGGGCTCTCAGCGGGCTCTAGACTTGTTGACAGGAGCCCCCTCTGCTCACAGGACTGGGCTCCCAGATGCCCAGGAGGATGTGGAGCTGGAGGCAGCCTGAGAGGAGCTGGGGCTGGAAGAGCGGGCAATGGCTCTTCTAAGTCCGATCACCTCTCACTCCCTTGGCTTCCCACCGCCACCTTGTACAGGTGAGGAAGCTCAGGCTCAGAGAGGGAAGGGGCGGGCCATGCTCACCCAGTAGGCAAGTGGTAGGGCCCCGACTCCAGACTCTGGACCCCAGCTCCAAGGTGCTGTGCCCCGCACCTCGGCCCGCTCGGCACCGCTCGCTGCAGGCTGGGTCGGCTCTCTCAGGCTGGTACTGTGTGTACCCTGTGGTTCTGGATGGGCACTTGATTGTATCTTGTCCCACCTTGGTTTCTTCTTTTTCCTTCTTTAAAAAGTTATGCAATTAATACACGAAACCATTCTTATTAAGAAATATAACATTGCGAGTGATAGTCATGCTGACTAAAGAATGTTGCTTGCCATCTAGTTCTACAAGGATTGAGTCATTAGCCTGCAGTCGCTGAACTTGAACACACCCTGAAAGCTATTCCAGGTGGAGATCAGGAATAAGCGCTTATTCCTGAAAAGTGGCGGAACAGGCCTCCAGATAGATGTTTTTATGAGAAAATTTTATGAACCCAAATTCTCGCATCTTCTCATGCTTAGAAAATCACTGAAAGCACTGAGGTGTCTGTTCCTGGTGCCCAGCAGCAAACTTCTACTGAGATGTGTGCTTGACTATAGGTACCCTTCCCCTATCACATGTGTACTGACTTCCCCGATTACCACTTTGAAACAGTCCTCAGAGCTCTCTGAGACTCTGTCTCCCACGCTATAGTCCTCAGTAAGACCCTGAATAAACTCAACTCACAGATTTTACACAGTACGCTTTTTTTTTCAAGTTAAAAATAACTCATACAGAGGAATGATCTTAGATGTGTGTGTTTGTGTGTATATATATGTACATAATACATTTACTTCTCATACAACCCTATGAGATAAGTTTTGTTTTCTCTAGTTATAGAAGAGAAAATGAAGGCCCTTGCTGGAGGCTACGTAGCTGGACTTAGAACCAGCAGGCTGGTCAGAGCCCGTGTGTTTGATTCTTGTGCTTATAGAGGAAGTGAAAATTCCCTTGAGAATATCCCTTCCCCTCCAAATCTTACTCCTCCTCCTCCTGAAGTGAAGATCAGTTACTATTTCATTCTTTCAGACCTTTCCCATGGATTTACACATAGCACAGAATTTTTGTGTACGTATTTTTGGATATTATCAGTATCATTTGCTATTTACTGATTGTAAATTGCTTCCTCCACTGAACAATACATTGTGGAGGTATTTTCCTGCCAGTTGCAGTATGTTCCCTGCTTTATTTATGATTGAATATATACTGGTGCCACGGACTGAATGTTTGTGTTCCTCAATGTGTATTGTTGTTTAGTCGCTCAGTCATGTCCAACTCTTTGCAACCTCATGGACTGCAGCACACCAGGCTTCCCTATCCTTCACCATTTCCTGGAGTTTGTTCAAACTCATGTCCATTGGGTCAGTGATGTCATCTAACCAATCTCGTCCTGTGTCATCTGCTTCTCCTCCTACCTCCAGTATTTCCCACCATCATTGTCATGGCACTGTTTGCAGTGGCCGGGACATGGGGGCAGCCTGGATGTCCATTAGGAGAGTAATGGGTGAGAGGGCTGTGGTGCATATATGCAATGGAGTATTGCTCAGCCATTAAAAAGAATATATTTGAATCAGTTCTAATGAGGTGGATGAAACTGGAGCCTAGTATACAGAGTGCAGTAAGTCAGAAAGAAAAACACCAATATAGTATACTAACACAAGTATATGGAATTTAGAAAGATGATAATGATGACCCTATATGTGAGACAGCAAAAGAGACACAGATGTAAAGAACAGTCTTCTGGACTCTGTGGGAAAAGGCGAGGGTGGGATAACTTGAGTGAATAGCATTGAAACATGTATATTATCATATGCGAAACAGATCGCCAGTCCAGGTTCAATGCATGAGACAGAGTGCTCAGGGCTGGTGCACTGGGATGACCCTGAGGGATGGGATGGGGAGGGAGATGGGAGGGGGGTTCAGGATGGGGAACACATGTATACCCATGGCTGATTCATATCAATGTATGGCAAAAACCACTACCATATTGTGAAGTATTTAGCCTCCAACCAAAATAAATAAATAAATTAAAAAAATATTTCTCAGCATCAGGGTATTTTCCAATGAGTCAGCTTTGCAAATCAGGTGGCCAAATATTGAAGTTTCAGCTTCATCATCAGTCCTTCCAATGAGTATTCAGGATTGATTTCCTTTAAGATTGACTGGTTTGATCTCCTGCCAGTCCAAGGGACTCTCAAGAGTCTTCTCCAGCATACAGTTTGAAAGCATCAATTCTTTGGTGCTTAGCCTTCTTTATGGTCCAACTCTCATGTCCATACATGATTACGGGAAAAACCATAGCTTTGACTATACAGACCTTTGTTGGCAAAATAATGTCTCTGCTTTTTAATATGCTGTCTAGGTTGGTCATAGCTTTTCTTCCAAGGAGCAAGGATCTTTTAATTTCATGGCTGCTATCACCATCTGCAGTGGTTTTGGAGTCCAAGAAAATAAAGTCTCTCACTGTTTTCCCATCTATTTGCCGTGAAGTGATTGGACCAGATGCCATGATGTTCATTTTTTGAATGTTGAGTTTTAAGCCAACTTTTTCACTCTCCACTTTCACCTTCATTAAGAGGCTCTTTAATTCCTCTTTGCTTTCTGCCATAAGGGTGGTGTCATCTGCATATCTGAGGTTATTGGTATTTCTCTTGGCAAACTTGATCCCAGCTTGTGCTTCATCCAGCCCGACATTTCACATGATGTACTCTTATAAGTTAAATAAGCAGGGTGACAATATACAGCCTTGACATACTCTTTTCCCAAGTTTGAAACAGTCTGTAGTTCCATGTCTAGTTCTAACTGTTGCTTCTTGACCTGCATACAGGTTTTGCAGGAGGCAGGTCAGGTGGTCTGGTATTCCTATCTCTAAGAATTTTCCACATTTTGTTGTGATCCACACAGTCAAAGGCTCTAGCATAGTCAATGAAGCAGAACTAGATGTTTTTCTGGAATTCTCTTGCTTTTTCTATGATCCAACAGATATTGACAATTTGATCTCTTGTTCCTCTGCCTTTTCTAAACCCAGCTTGTATATCTGGAAGTTCTTGGTTCACGTACTATTGAAGCCTGGCTTGGAGAATTTTGAGCATGATCTTCCTAGCATGTGAAGTGAGTGCAATTGTGCAGTAGTTTGAACATTCTTTGGCATTGCTCTTCTTTGAGTTTGGAATGAAAGCTGACCTTTTCCAGTCCTGTGGCCACTGCGAGTTTTCCAAATTTGCCGCCATATTGATTGTAACACTTTCACAGCATCATCTTTTAGGATTTGAAATAGCTCAGCTGGAATTCCATCACTTCCACTAGCTTTGTAGTAATGCTTTCTAAGATCCACTTGACTTGACACTCCAGGATGTCTGGGTTTAGGTGAGTGATCATACCATCCTGGTTATCTGGGTCATTATGATCTTTTTTGTGTAGTTCTGTTGATGATGTTGTTAGGTGATGTTATTAGGAGGTGGGGCCTTTTGGAGGTGATTAGGTCATGAGAGTGGAGTCTTCACAAATGGAATTAGTGTCTATAAAAGAAACCACAGAGAGCTCCCTTGCTCCATCCACTATGGAGGACACAGCAAGCCACCTAAAATCAGGAAGCAGGCCCTCACCAGACATCAAATCTATTGGCACCTTAGTCTTGGACTCCAGTCTGTAGAACTGTGAGAGATAAATGTCTGTTGTTTATAAGCCACCCAGTCTCTGGTAATTCTGTTATAGCAGCCTGGACAGACTAAGACAACTAGTAACCACAAAGAAGTAAATTGAAAAAAATAAATAAAAAGAGATGCAACTTTTTCATCTGAAAGTTCAACAAACATTGAGAAGGTTGCTATCATCAAGTGTCGGCAAGGATGCGGGAGGCCTCAGTCACTGTTGGTGGCTGTGCACACTGGTGCAGCCTTCGTGGAGGGCAGTTTGGCAGCCTCTGTTGAATGTAAACTGGCATGCCTTTGTCCTAGCCACCCAGCTTCTAGGCCTCTAGCCTAGAGTCAGATGCGCACGCACCAGCAAGGCATCCCAGTGATGTTCACACAGCGCTGTTGGCAGTGGTGCAACATTGAAACGGCCGGTCGTTGCTTGCTGTCCTTGTCTTGTGTCTCAGCTGGATTGTAAGCTCCAAAGTTCAGGTGCTGGGTCCTTGGCCGGCTCCCAGCCTCCCCAAAGAGGACAGTGACCAGCCCCTATGCCAGGAGATCAGCGGGTACTTTCTGGTTTTTTTTTTGCTTCAAAGAGTCAACTCATTGGAAAAGACCCTGACAATGGGAAAGATTGAGAGCGGGAGGAGAAGGGGGCGACAGAAGATGAGATGGTTGGATGGCATCACCAACTCAATAGACATGAGTATGAGCAAACTCCAGGAGATAGTGAAGGACGGGGAAGCCTGATGTGCTCCAGTCCATGGGGTCACAAAGAGTCGCAAAGAGACTTAGCGACTGAACAACAGAGATGAACATTTCTTATCCAGGTTGTGTGTATGTAGGTTCAGAACCCAAATAGAACTAATGAGCTTAGAATGAAAGACAGTGGTGCCCTGCCCCTTGTTCCCTATTCCCAGCTCCCAGGAATCAACTGTATTCAATGTTTAATTCAATTTTTTCTTGTATTTTCTCCACATTTCTATATGACTAGACTTAACTGCTTTTACTTGTTCCTCCCCCCACTTCCCCATTTTTGGGTATGACCCATGTACTTTCTTTTGTGGAAAAGAAGGATTTTTAATTTTTGTTACTGGCATGNACCCCCATCAGTGTCGAGAGGGAGGGGCACTGCGGCGCCCTAGCCTTCACTTCGCACCCTCTCGGCCTCCTGGTCTCCCAGCAGACACCGGAGCCCTCTTATGAGAAAGGCTGAGGTGTGAGGCTTCCAGGTGAGCTGGTGACTGGGGCTCTCACTCCTCCAGGAAGACCCAACCGAGGCGTTTTCCCACCCTCAGCCCTCCCCAACCTCCACCCCCAAAGTCAAGGGCAGCGAGCCTCCAAAACCTGCTGCTGGAAGGTCAGCTGCTTCCTGAGATGGAGAAACCTCCATCCAGGGGCCTGGATGTCCAGGTCTAAAAGGACTCCTTGCTTCTCTGAGGTCTCTCCCAAAAGGGCCCGTCCACCCACAGGGCTGGGTCCCCCGCCAGGTCACCATGCAATCTGGACTGACTAATGCCAAAGAATGTCCAGGTGTCAGCCCCGGACCACTGGGAGTAAATCAGAGCTGCAGACAGCGTCCTTCTCCAGCTTCTCGCCCAAACTTCTCACCCAAACTGCCTCTGCCCCACACCCAGGCTTCCCTGCCCCTCTGTCCTCCTTCCAGCTCTCGAAGCTCCCCTGCCCCTCCAAGCCCTGCCTCCTCCTCCTGCTGAGCGTCTTTTTCTCTCTCAGCTTTCTTTGTGTGTATCACCGGATTCTCCTTCTGGAGTATGATTGCTGTGCAGTGTTATGTGAGTTTCTGCGGCGTAACAAAGCCCTATGTACACGTACATCCCCTTCCTCCCACATCAAGCTGAGCTCTCTGTGCTACGCAGCTGGTTCCCTCAGCTTTGGTGCTGGTTTAGTTGCTCAGTCGTGTCCAACTCTTGCGACCCCATGGACTGTAGCCCTCCAGGCACCTCTGTCCATGGGATTTCCCAGGCAAGCATACTGGAATTGGTTGCCATTTCCTTCTCCAGGGGATATCCCCAACCCAGGGATCGCACCCAGGTCTCCTGCGTTGCAGGTGGATTCTTCACCAACTGAGCCACCAGGGAAGCCCGCTTTATTGATGTGTAACTCATGTACTGCACAAGTCACATATTTAAAGTGCACAATTCAGTGTTTTTTAGTGTATTTATAGAGCTGTACAACCATCATTGGGCTTCCCTGGTGGTGCAGAGGTTAAAGCGTCTGCCTGCAACGTGGGAGACCTGGGTTCATCAGCAGCAGCAGCATCAGTGCTATCATTTCAGAATGTTTTCATCACCCCCAGAAAGAAACCTTGTACCCTTCAGCCATCATTTTTCAACTCCCTAGCCCGAGGTAACCATAGTTTACTTTCTGTCTCTACAGATGTACCTGATCTGGACATTCTAGACCAAGCTCTTGCCCTGTTTCCTGTAAAACAGGGGCGGGTGATGGTTCCTCCTCACAGGGTTTGGTGAGAGAATTTTAATAACACCTGGACTTAGGATCATGTCTGGTGCAGAGTAGACACTGTATAAAGTCTGCTGTCGACATCATCTCCAGGGCCTGGGCTCCTCAGCCCATCCACATGCCTTCCACTGGCCCTGTGAGCTCATTTCCTCCTCATCCAGACCCCCAGCCTAGACGCCAAACCTCCCTGGCATCCCCACCCAGACATCCCGACAGCCTCTCAGACTGAACATTTCCTGCCCCCCCAAGCCTGCCTGTCCTTCCCACGCCGTGCCCCTCACTCAGGAAACGGAATGACTGTCTACCTGGGCATCCAGACCGGACACGAGGGGCACCCCTCCCCCCTGCCTGCCCCCCAA
>SJYV01054450.1:1946607-1964411 GCA_006410875.1 Neotragus pygmaeus
GTCCAATGCAGTTCTGTCCACCACTCATCACCTCACCTGTCTGAATCTCAGATTCCTGGGCAATATAACTGTTGTTGTTCAGTCACCAAGTTATGTCCGACTCTTTGCAACCCTGTAGACTGCAGCATGCCAGGCCTTCCTGTCCCTCAGTAGATGATAAAATAAAAATGTTCTATAGAAGAATGCCTTCGCCATTCGCTTGTCTTGAGGACTATATGAATAAAATATATGAAGAGTGTAAGTCTAATATGATAACCATTATTGTTGCTGTTAACATTACTCTCTCCCCTAGGTGACTCCACTGCTCCCGAGCCTGGTCCCCACCTCCATCTTGCCCACAGCACCTCCTGTGCCAGTCGTGACAGGCTGACCATGTGCAGGACACTGAGGGAGCCCTCACATGCCCTGCTTTCTTTAACCATCACGACATTCCCAGGAGGCAGATGCTGTTACCCTCATTTCACAAATAAGGAAACTGAGGCCCCAGGTCCCACAGCTGGAGTCAACCACTGCCTCCAGTGGTAATCATGTTGGTAATCATGTATTGATGGAAAACATTTATCGAGACCCTACTGTGGATCAGCTACTGAGCTGAGTCATTTTAGTGACTTACCTCACTAAGTCACTTTAGTCATGTCCTACTCTTTGCTACCCTATGGACTGTAGCACTCCAGGCTCCTCTGTCCGTGGGACTCTCCAGACAAGAATACTGGAGTGGATTGCCATACCCTCCTCCAGGGGATCTTCCCAACCCAGGGATCGAACCCACATCTCTTATGTCTCCTGCATTGGCAGATGTGATCTTTACCACTAGCGCCACCTGGGAAGCCCGTTACTGAGCTGGGTGCTGGGAAAACAGTAATAAACCCAGCAGAGACCCAGCCCATAATAAAGAACCCCTTTAAAATCCTTCAGTGACCATTCCACTGCCCTCAGGATGCAGTCCTTGTACCTTATCAGGGCACCCTGGGTCTTCAGGAGCCCTTCCTCCCTGCCCTCTGCAGCCTAGCTCTCCCACTGTTCCTGCCCCACCCTGATCCAGTGCACCGGCCTGGTGGGGGCTCCCCACCCCAAGACACACCGCTCACCTTCTTCCCAGACTCACCCCCAGTGCCAGCTCCTTTCCTGCCTTCTCCCTCCATTTCTTTGCCTGGTGAACTTTTATTCATCTGTTGAGGCTCCAGGCATAGTCACCTTCTCCAGGAAGCCTTCCTTCCCCAACCTTCCAGCCTAGATGAGATCCCAGGCCGCCTGTCTCCAGCACGCTGACTCTTTACTGATTTGTCTCTCCTCCTGGACTGTGGTTTCTGGAGGGCAAACCTGGGGGCCTCCGTCATGCCCCATCCATCACCAGGTCAACTGATTTTACCAGTCTCGCCATGACCCAAAGGCCCCAGCCCAGCCCTGAGGTTACATTTGAGGGCACACTGCTGATGCCATGTGCATGCTCCATGAGCAGTCACTTTGCTCTGTTTGACGTTACCATAAATGCTGGGACAGCGTGAAATGGACGAATTGTTAAATGGAGCATCTGAGCACAATCTCCCCAGGGTTCCAGCTTCTGTGATTCCAGACAAGGGACCAGGGGTGTCGGGATCCTCCAGGCCTCTCAAGGGGTGGGTGGGTTGCAGCCCTGGAGAGAGATGATCAGGGCTGGAGTCACCTGGGTGAGCCCCAAGTCCTGGCTGGGCAGCCTCTCTCTGTCTCAGTTTCCTCATCTGAAAAACAGCGANGGGTGTCGGGATCCTCCAGGCCTCTCAAGGGGTGGGTGGGTTGCAGCCCTGGAGAGAGATGATCAGGGCTGGAGTCACCTGGGTGAGCCCCAAGTCCTGGCTGGGCAGCCTCTCTCTGTCTCAGTTTCCTCATCTGAAAAACAGCGACTTCAACTCATCCCAGCCTGCCTTGCCGGCCTGTCGGGAGGACCCAGAGACTGTGTTACCTGAAGGCAGGCTCTTGGTACTGGCTTCCTGATAACTCCCATCTCAGACACATTCTCTTTCATTTTCAAAAAAATATTCCAGGAAACTTGGTTCTAGGCGTTCTCTAGAGACCCACACCCATCTCAATGTTTCCCGACCCGAGGGCTCTTTCTCAAGGAGGTTTTGGGGAGCGGGGAACATAGCCGGGTCCAGCTGAGCTCCTGGTTGGGACACTCACCCGTGGAGCCTCAGTCTCCACCTCCGAAAGATGGGCCGTCACTCCCGGCCCGAGGCTGCTGTGCTGACGAAGTGAGATGGTACGTGAGAAGGCGACTTGTCTCAGCACAGGAGGGTGGCCTGGGGTGGAGGGCGGACGTGCACCCCAGGACGGTACATCGCACCCCAGCCACCCCACGTCCTGCTCCCGGCGGCCTCCCCGAAGCCGCATGGCCGCCCACAATATGGNTTCTCCCCTGAGAGTGTTAAGTCCTCATGTTGGGTTAAGTCAATATTCAATGTTTACATTATTAAGACTCTGTAACTATTATTTACGGAGAGCCACCTGCAATACCATGATTATAGTTTCTTGTATATGCAACTTTTAATTTTCTCAGAAGTTAATAATCACTCATTTCTTTTCCTTTGTTTTGTTTTATGTGTACCAATTACAAATTATTTCCCAAACTCCGTGACAGCAATGAAAATCTCTGAATATTTTAAACTCGGCACCAAGCGACTTGTTTTATTTGCTTATTCTTCAGAATGCCCTGCAGAGCCTCCAGCCTCCAGATGCTGTCCAGACTGTTCTCTGAAAACAGCACCCAGATTCTTACTTGAACTTTCCATCACCTTCTCCAGAGCAGCTCCTGCACCCTGAGTACCACTGTGTCTTCTTCCTTGGGTTCCTCCCTTCTTCTGGGGGAAGACATCTTCCAGTAGCTTCCTGAGGAAGGGGACTGGGAGGTAAGTTTTTGGAGACCTTGTTTGTCTGAAAATGTTTTTGTTCTAGCCTCACGTTTGATTGATAGTGAGGCTGACTCTTAAATTGGAAATCATTTTCCCTCAGAATTTTGAATGCCTTGTTCTATTGTCTTCTTGCTTCCATTGTTGTCGAGATATCAGATGCCTTTCAAATCCTGAGGTTTCTATGTGACCTGCTTATTTACTTTGAAAGTTTTTAGGATTTCTCTCCAGTTTTTTCATCTATGCTTCATAATGGTGTTCCTCAGCATGGTTTAAAAATATAAAAATTTTTTTAAAGTTATTGTTTTAAATTTAATTTCATTTAGTTTAATTCATGGTGCATATTCTTGGAATATCTGTTAAATCTTGAAATACATTTCTTTCAGTACTGGAATGGTATCTAACGTTAGTTTTTGATTATTGCATCCTCTCTGTTTTCCAGTTTTCTTTTTCTGTAACTCCTGTTAGTTGAATAATGGACTTCTCAGGTTAATCCTTGGATTTCTTATCTTTCTTATTTTCAACCTTTCCCCTAGTTTTAATGGAAATTTCTATTTTATTTTTCAAGTATCTTGTTGACTAAAAAACTCAGCTCTCATATTTTTAATTTCCAATTTTTTCTTATTTTCTGAATATTTAATTTTATAGCTCCTTTGTTCTTACTTTATGAGATGAAACATGTTCTAATTTTTCTGAGGTTTTAAAATACAAACATTATGGCCTTTTCTCTTTTCTTCTGTTTCCTGCAATCTCTCTATTTCCTTTGGAATTCTTTTATCTCCTGCTTGCTCTGATCCTGCAGTTAGAAGGATCAGAGGTGGGGTATAGGTCTGGGGAAGAACTTTCCAGAAGCTCAGTGGGAGAAGGTGGCGTGAGTCTTCACCGTTCAGCTTATAGAATTACCCTTATTCTGCCTGTTATAAATGACTTCTCTGGTGGCTCAGATGGTAAAGCGTCTGCCTACAATGTGGGAGACCCAAGTTCAATCCCTGGGTTGGGAAGATCCTCTGGAGAAGGAAATGGCAACCCACTCCAGTACTCTAGCATGGAAAATCCCATGGACAGTAAATACGGCCTCATACTCAGCTGCGTCTGCTACCGTTGATGCAGAAACCCTTTGACCCAAACTCTCCAGAGAGCTGGCCTCCCATCTATTTTCATGATGATGGTAGGGTGGTCATCTTGCTGGGAGATGGGGGTAGGATTCCTCGTTCTCCTACGGACTGTCCATAAATCCTCCTGTTTTTAGCCCCATCTATTGCCTCTGCCCTCTGAAGTAGTATTTGTTGCTTCAATTCCTGGACTTTTCAGGGTTCTGAACGGGTCATCTAGAAGCAAGCTTAAGTTTCAGCTTTCTCTGATCCACTAAGCCAGCTGGCTTTTGCCCATCTGCTTTCCAGCTTCCAAACTGTTGTTGATAGAACTTGTCTTCCGTCATCTTCTCTGTGTCCTTGTGGATTCCTGTCACTTTTAGACCTCCACTGCTTTTTCTTTTTGGTGAGGGGGGATGTTTTCTTTTGGTGAGTAGCAGAAATCAGTGTGCATGTTTAGTCCTCCATGTTTACGCTGAATTCCTGAGTTTTCTCTTTATGATGGAAGCATGGGCAGCTGTTTGTTATATGTTCTCACGAGGATAGCAGATAGAAGATGACTCTGTCTTCTGGGTGGCATGTTGCCCTATGCCAGAAAACCCAACCCACACAGCTTAAACTGTAAAGGGATTTATCTCCTCTAATCATAAGCTCTGGGGTAAGGTGCATCCATGACTGCAGCCAGGAGCCTGTGTGTGAGCTCACTCATGTCCGGCTCTCTGCAGCCCCATGCGCCGCAGCCCGCCAGGCTCCTCTGTCCATAGTTTAGCAGTGCCGCAGTGCCACTGAGGGAGCAGGTTCTGTCCATTTTTCTGCTCTGCTTTAGTTTAGTGCCCTTCATTGTCAAAAAATGGCTGCTGTGGTTACACCCGGCCATCATGTCCTTGGACATAAATGTCCACAAGCAGAGAAGATAGCATCCCTTCATTGTTTTACTGTCTTTGAAAATGTAAAATCATGTCTTAGTCTGTTCAGGCTGCTATAATAAAACACTATAGCCTGGGTGTCTTATAAAGAGCAAACATTTATTTCTCACAGTTGTGGAGGCTGGGAAGTCCAGAATCATGGTTCTGGCAGGTACCAAGTTTGGTGCGGGCTTTCTGCTTCATTAGATTGCTGTCTTTCTACAGTTTCCTCGCAGGGCTGAAGGGGCCAGGGGTCTCTCTCGAACTTCTGTTATAAGGGCACTAATCCCATTCATGAGGGCTCTATCCTCATGACCTAATCACCCCCCACCCAGGCCCCACATCCTAATACCACCACCTTAGGGTTTAGAACTACAAAATGAATTTGAGAGGGAGACACAAATATTCAGACCATAGCAAATTGCTTGAGTAGGTGTTACATCTGCAGGTTAGCAATCTAAAATATTTAGAAAGTAAGGAATAAAAGTCTCCCTGTTTACTCCTATCCTCTCTTCTCACTAATGTTGTTGTTCAGTCACCCAGTCGTGTCCACCTCTTTGCGACCCCCTGGACTGCAGCTTGCCAGTCTTCCCTGTCCCTCACCATCCCCTGAAGTTTGCCCAAGTTCATGTTCATCGCATGATGATGAACATGAAAGGGATTGCATGAACGATCCCTTTACAGTTTAAGCTGTGTGATACTGTCCAGCCAACTCATCCTCTGACACTCTCTTCTCCTTCTGCCCTCAATCTTTCCCTGCATCAGGGACTTTTCCACCGAGTCGTCCGTTTGCATCAGGTTACCAAAATATTGGAGTTTCAGTTTCAGCATCAGTCCTTCCAATGAGTGTTCAGGGTTGATTTCCCTTAAGATTGACTGGTTTGATCTCCTTGCTGTCCAAGGGACTCTCAGGAGTCTTCTCCAGCACTACAGTTCAAAGGTATCAATTCTTTGGCACTCTGCCTTCTTTTCGGTCCAGCTCTCACAACTGTGCGTGACCACTGGGAAGACCATAGCCGACTATATGGACCTTTGTCGGCAGAGTGATGTCTCTGCTTTTCAACACACTGTCTAGGTTTGTCATAGCTTTCCTTCCAAGAAGCAACATCTTCTGATTTCATGATTGCAGTCACTATCCACAGTAATTTTAGAGCCCAAGAAGAGAAAATCTGTCACTACTTCCACGTTTTCCCTTTCTATTTGCCATGACATAATGGGACTGGATGCCATGATCTTAGTTTTATTTAATATTTAGTTTTAAGCAGGCTTTTTCACTCTCCTCTTTCATCCTCATCAAGAGGTTCTTTCGTTCCTCTTTGCTTTCTGCCATTAAAGTGGTGAGAACGCACTAATAGGACTTTCTTATTTATTTCTGATGCCCAAAACTTGGCCTCTGTGCACTGGTATCAAATTGAAACTCAGAGACAGAGTTTTGGGTGAAGTAGAAAGAATAGATTTATTGCTTTGCCAGGCAAAGGGGGCCACAGAGGGCTCCTGCCCTTGACAACTGTGTGTCCCAACCTAGGAGAATTTGGTGAGGAGCTTTATAGCAATGGCTTAAAAGTTGTTTTCAGTTGCTAAAGTCGTGTCTGACTGTTTGCAGTTCCATGAACTGCAGCATGCCAGGCTTCTCTGTCCTTCACTATCTCCCAGAGTTTGCTCAAACTTGTGTCCATTGAGTCAGTGACACCATCCAGCCATCTTACCTTCTGCTGCCCTCTTCTCCTCTTGCCCTCAATCTTTCCCAGAATCAGGGTCTTTTCCAAAGAGTCAGCTGCTTATATCAGGTGGCCAAAAGTGTGTGGGGCCTGCTCTCCTTTCATCGGGTCTCAGGTAATTTCTTGATGAAGTTTCTCTGGTTCCTTTAATCTGATCTCAGGTATGAAGACTCTAGCCTCATTCTCCTGAATGAAGAATGCTGACATATTCTATTTGTTGGGGATTTTAGTTCTGCAAAGAGCTCAAAGATACTGTTCTGTATATCCCTTGAGGTGGAACCAGGGCTGTGCCCCAAGGCTGTGCTAGTGTTCCTCGGCAGCTTCTCCATTGTCTTTGCAATCCTTCTCTTCCCTTATTAGCAACTGTTCAACTCTGCAATTTGGTACTCAGAGAAGGTCATGGATGATGGAGTCTCTTCCCTATAAACTAGAAACAGGGTACATGGGAAGGCTACCTTCCCCAGGAACCCCTAGGGTCCTGCTCAGTTTCATTCTTCCAGACTCTCTTCGTTACAAGCAAATATGAACAGATAGTTTTATCTACCTCATTCTTACTTTTCCAAAGTAATAGTATACTATAATCCTCTTTTGACATTGCTTTTTTTTTTTTTGCACTTGTCAGAATATTTTGGTACATAAAGCACATCCTTAACATTGGTTTATAGCTCTATTTTTATTGCATTATATGCATGTAACCTAATTTGTTTAACCAGTCATCTTTTGATAGATATTTAGGTTGTTTCCCATATTTGCTATTACAATAAATTCTGAAAAATCTGTTAGTTTTCCTAGAGGATAAATTCCTACAAGTAAAATTGCTGAGGCAAAAGGGGTATGTGTTTGTGACCTTGATAGATGTTGCAATTGCCCTTCTCAGAGTTGTACTAGGTTATTTTCCCATCAGCAAGGTAGGAAGGGCTGGTTTCCCTGCAACCCATAGGGTATCTTCTCAACCTTTGAATTTTTGCCAATATTAGAGGTGAAAAATGGCCCTTGTGTCTCTATTTAAGAGCTGAGAAACCATTCTCAGCTTCTCCAGCAGATTGTTCTTCTGAGCAAGTTCTCCTTGGCTGCGATTTTGTAATGTGCTACTTCCTAAGCCAGTCATTGGCAGAGGAATGAAATGGCTCTAATTGGTTTAAATGAATCCAGATTAACATCCTGTGGTGGGGCTGGGATGGGGTGGCTTTCTCACTGCAGGGATGCCTGGACAGCTCTGTGTTCTGTTAGCTGGGGAGGTGGGGTTAATGCTACGGGGTAGGCACCCAGCAGTGTCGGGGAAGTTCCCGGTCCACCACTTGCTAGAGGACATAACCTCAGACCTGTGCATCCAAAGTCCAGAAGGTTGCTTCTCGGAATCCCCATTCTCATGAGGCTGATGCTGGTAGGCTCCCTGGGGTGGGAGGATCGTCTTTGTTGAGCAAACAGCCTGCTCTCCTGATCAGATCTGAGATACTGGTTCCATAAGCCAGGTCAGAGAAGAGTCTAGGCTTCAGAACTGGGCAGCCCTGGGTTCAAATCCCTTTCTGCCCCTTACTAGCTATGTGACCATTTAACCTTTCTAAGCCGCAGTTTTCACAATTGTAAAACCAGGTCAGGAACTCTCGCCTCAGTGACTGCTGGGAAGTTGAGAGGAATGTATACTGTGTGCCTATCCCAGGGCCTGGCCCACAGGGAGTTACTCAGCAGAGGCCTGTCCTGGCTGAGGCCCGTCCTCTCCTGTCCCCCAGAGGGCAGGGAAGAATATTCCATGACTTTGCTTTGGGTCCTGAGCTCCTGGGGGTTGGCAGGGGAGGGGGCTCAATCAATGCTGTGTCCTCCAGGCCCAGCTCACAGCCAGGGGCTTGAGAAAAAATGATCCATCTATGCTTGCTGATTGAATGAGAGAACAGCGATACGTTAGTGCAAAAGGCGCTGCTACACACCCTCACGGCGTTTGGCTTTTTCAGCCATATTGAGACAGAATTTCCCTTGATAACAATCTGCATCGAGTCATTTACACATGCCGTGCCTCCTGATGATATGCACTGTTTATCTGGGGCATCAGCTCTGTATTGATTTATCAATGCCCATTTTGCACAGGGATCAATAATTAATTGTATCTCCGCAGACATGGGAATACAACCTGTTTGCCTTGTAGAGTGCAGCCCTGAGTCAGGAGCCTGCTGAAGCCTTTGTTTGCATGTGAGTTTTCCTACATCTGGTGCTTCCTTAACGGCCATTGCTCAGGTCCTGAGTGACCAGCCACTTCCAGTGCCCTCCTGGGAGATGTCAGGGTCATGGGAGACCCGGGGGCCATGCTAAGTGTGTGTGAAGGCGTCCAGGTGGGCAAAGGAGCACGACCTTATGGGAAGGGCATTTTTGGGGTTCCTGCAACAGGTGAGGGCTTCTCTCCTGTGACCCTTCTTGGGGTCGGTGTCACCCCCTTTCGCCTTGTCTCTCTGGGCATTTCTCCTGTAGAAGGAACACTTCAGAGCAGGATATGTTCTAGCTTGGGTGTTTCCCTGGGGCCTGGCTGAATGCTTGAGGATGAAATGTACCATTTTCTGGGTTTCCTTGTGGGGCTTCTAGACGGCCTGGGAGCTGGTGAGCAGAAATGGCAAGGCTCGGGCAGTAGGTGGCGCTCTGTCAAAGTCTGCAGTCAGTGTCTGCAAGGCAAGCTGTCAGGAGAGACTCAGAATCTACCCAATGTCAGAATTACACCGAAAATGATGACTGAGCATTGCTTACTTAAAATATACTTTAAATGATATTGAAAATCTTTATTTTATAAATGTTAGGGACTTACATTCAATTAACTAACATAGTACCCATTTGTTAAGCACCTACTAAGTGCCAGGCATGGTATTAGCCTATTAATTCTGATGGAGTATTCATTCCTCTTTATGTAACATGTCCCCCTGTCTAATTTATCTATATTACTTACCTTTTAGAGGAATACACTGATGCATTGCTCTATTAAAAGAGAATAAAGATATTTAAAGTCTTTAATGGGAGAGGAATCACAAAGGAGTTTTTAAGACTAACTTAGAACTATGTAGAACACTCAGCACATTATGCTAATTTTTTTCAAAGGCTGAGCAGCTTAGAGGGTAAAAAATCAGTCTGTTCCCATCTAGTTGCAGAAGCCGGGTAATCTATGTCTCATCAATGCTAACAAATATACCTCCTAATAGCAGTTTGTGTTTGTAACAGTGAGAAATTCTTCCCTGGAAAATATTATTAGCACTTATATTATCTTACAGATTACACTCTCGCTCAACGGAGGGTCCCAGTAAAAATATAATAGCAGATTGCAGCCGATGGGCTTTCTCTTTTTATGTTAGAGACTTTATTATTTTGCAAAGTTGAAAGAAATTCTTTGGAAACACAGGCACCTAGTGTACACACACACTTGCGAGAGCCCCTGCTGGGAAGGAGCCTGGGGTTGGGAGTGGGGCTGCAGCCTGTCGGGGAAGGTAGGGGAGCTGGCAGTCAGTGGGGTGCTGCCTTCCCCAAAATAAATAAAGTGTGGGCGACTCTGACCCCTTCCTCTTCCATGCCCATCTTCCTCGCTGGACTGTCGGCTCCATGAGGACAGGGAACAGGGTGTGTGGTTCCTGCTGTCGCCTTGGTAGCGGGCATGGAGCCTGGCACACTTACGAGCCTCAGCCATCCTGGATTGCCCCTGGTGTTGGAGCTGCAGGCGAAATAGCCAGAGAGGCGGGGCTAAGCGAGGTGTCAGTCAGGGACCGGGCAGGCCCTGCTCCTGGTGCCTGGGCCAGCTCTGGAGGCCTCGGGCAGGAAGGAACCCAGGCTCAGGCTGACCCGAGGGCAGGACTGTGGTCCTTGCGCACCTGAGGTGGGGAGGGAGGAGGAAGATCTGCCTGCACTGAGGAAGCTGGTNCGGGCAGGCCCTGCTCCTGGTGCCTGGGCCAGCTCTGGAGGCCTCGGGCAGGAAGGAACCCAGGCTCAGGCTGACCCGAGGGCAGGACTGTGGTCCTTGCGCACCTGAGGTGGGGAGGGAGGAGGAAGATCTGCCTGCACTGAGGAAGCTGGTGGAGATGACTGCAGGAGGTGAGGTAAGAGGTGAAGTGGAGGGGCATTAGCAAGGCTGGAAGCAGGTGTGAGGTTAGGGGTATGTAGACCAGGGGTCCGGGTGGGGCAGGGAGGGACCTGGCTTGATGAGACCCCAGGCTTCCAGACCCCCAGGAACCCTAGCCCAAAGCCCTTTTCCAATTTTTTGTCCTTGGAAGAGAACCTGGGGGCTCTTCTCTGCCAGAGTCCCGCGTTCCCTTTCTCAAAGGCTGTTCCTCATCCACAAAGCAGTTCTCTGCAGACTGCAGCGCTGCTGCGGGCAGTGAATTGTGGCCAGGGATCACCTGCACACCAGCAGACAGGCCTTTCTCTGAGGGTGGGCTTGTGTGCCCATCAGGGAAGAGCTCATAGCCCAGGGGAGGAAATAGAATTACCGTGTTGGATGCTGTGGTTCACAGACCACGTTAGGAGTCTCTTCTCTAAGTCTTTGGGTTTCCAGGCCAAGCACAAAGCCTGGGCCGTAGCAAGCTCTGATGTTGATGAACTGCAGAGAATTAAGGTTAGGGGTCATTGGGACATCGGGGACCGAGAGTTGAGTGGCAGCATCCATGGAGTCTGGGGAGGTTTGATGAACTGAAGGGGGCAAGGCAGCCTAGGTGGATGCACTGACATCGGCGAAGACTTGGAGATGGAAGTAGGGCACTGTTAGGGGTGCCCACCCTATCTGAATGGTGGAGAACAACAAGAGGGACAGTGCCTTTGGGGCCAGATCACAAGGATCTAGGATGCCAGAGTGAGGTGTTTGTACATACTTCTCTGCTCTTTGCATGGGGATCTGGGCAGGCTGGGCCCGAACGGGGTGGCACCACGAGGGCGGAACTGTACAGATGCCTGAGGTCAGGACTGCCCCTGCCTGGCCTCAGCTGGGGAGGCTTAAGAACTGCTTGTGGGGCATGGGGCTCCAGGCTGAAGCTTAAGGCCAGCTGGCCTCTCTCCTAGCAGATAATGAAAGAGACGTCAGCCTTTATCCTGGAAGGCGGAGCAGTTCACGGGGGTCTAGCGTCAGTCTCCTGGCGGGGCCAGGGCCTGCTCTGGAGCCCATCGCGCCCCCTCGTTTGGGGTTGCAGCTCATGTTCTCTGGGGCACCCCTGGACCTGGCGGCCTCTGGACCCAGGCAGCCCATGTGCTGTGCTGCCACCTTCTCTTAGGAGGCTGCATCTGTGTAAGAGTCCTCACTCAGATTCCACAAACCCTCTAGAGTCTGCACCACAGAAGGTGCCCCTGCCCGCCCCTGCCTGCGTGCCGTGTGAAGTGCTTCGAGGGGCACAGTGGGAGGCCCCTGTTCTTTGCTCACAGACACGAGCTGAGCACCCTGAGTCTTGTTAATGCCAGCTCCTCTTGGAGCTGAAGTCAGAAAAGTACCTGGAATGATCTGTTCAGGAAGAGAAGAAAGAAAAACAGCCACCTTGTACAATGCAAGGGAATAGGTAAGGAGCTCTGAGTGAGCAAGGGAGTTTGCAAAGAGAAGAGAGTAGCTGATGACTGCCACAGTCATCAGCTGTGGCAGTGAGAACAGAGCTGGGACCAGTGATCTTTGTCCGAGTGACAGGGTCTAGGCTCCCCATGGGGCACTCAAGGCCCTTCTGCTCAGACTCTGCCCACTTTTATCCCCCTCACCCCCTGGGTGGCTGCCCAGCTCTCACAGACCCCAGGCCTTTCTTCTGCCTTCAGACCCTCCGTTGTCATCAAGCCCTGTGTCAGGGAGTCTCCAATGCGGAGGGGCCCTGGTCATTCTGGACCCAGAGCTCACCTGGTCACCCATGCATCAGGCTGTTGGCACACCTCTCTCCCTTCACCATGGCTGGGTCCCTTGAGGATGGGGAACTGTCTTTTTTTTTTTTTTTTTTCTGTGTTTCCAGGGTATTTCCTGGGGCCTGAGATGGTTTGGGGTGTGAAAGGATGAGGTGGGAGAGGAAGCATTCTGACCATTTGGGGCTGACAGAGTTGGTGGGGGTGTTGTGCAGGAGATGGGGCTGGGTGGGGGTCCCGACACAAAACTCGAGTGCTTGGAGGATAATTGCTAGCTCTCTGTGCCTGCTGCCGCTTGGCAGTCTTTTCTCCGGGGTGACCCTAGACTCTTTGCGCATGCATATTTGATTTTATTTCTCTCTATATCATTATAGTCTAGTTCAGGACCTGACAACAGTAGGAGCTCAACAAATGCTTGCTGACTCAATGAGTGGCTGATTGAACGTAGTGTGTTGTAAATGTATGCAGACCCTCCTGTCTCTCTGGGCCTCAGTTTCTCCATCTATAAACTGGGAGTGAGTTGGGGAGGATCCTCAGGTCTCTAGAGCTCCCCACCTGTGACCCTGACGCTGAGTGCCGGGCACCATGGGTCTCTCCAAGTCTCTGCCACCCTCCCCATTCACCAGGTCCCAGAGAGAGTGTATGGGTGCATCCCCAGGGGCAAGCCCACGGCTGCAGGCCCTGCTGACCCACAGAGTGGGGTCTCCATGTCCTACGAAAGCACCTGCCAGGGTTTGCTTGTGGTTGCGGGGAGCTGTGCTCTGGGACACATGCCAGTGTGGGGTGACACCCATCGTGGGCTGCTGTGATTAGCTGGGCGCTGACCTGGCTACGAGGGGAAAGAGGGAGGCAGGGAGAATGGGCATATACTGCTCGTGCGGGCTCGGGCTCTCTCCCTCTCCTGGGGTGAGGGCAGGAGGAGCAGCACCCTGTGGCAGTGGCTTAGCAAGGCGGGAGAAGGCCTCCAAGCTGCTGGGACTCTGTGCTCTGCCTCCCCTGGGAAAGAGTCAGACCCCTGGTGTTCTAGAAGGAGACCAATGAAGTTAAAGCCCTGTGTCCCGGAGGCCTGCAGAGCTGTGTGCATATTTAAGAGGAAGGCCCTAAACAGTGGGATGGAAGTGTGTGTGTGTGAGTGTGTTGCCCAACAGTCGGCTTCTCTGAGGGTAAATAGAATCGAGGGGTGTGTTAGTTTCCTTAGGATGTTGCAACCAGTTGCCGTGAAGGGTGCTGGAGGTCGCAAGTCTGAAACCAAGGTGCGATCGCAGGGCCATGCTCCCTGTACACGCCCTAGGCTTCCTCGCCTCTGCCAGCTTCTGGTTGCTCCTGAGTTCCTTGGCTTGTGGCAGCACAGCTTGCAATCTCCATCTTCCATGGCGGTCTTCCTCATGTCTCCGTGGGTCTGTCTTTTTGAGGAAATTCTCGTTGGATTCAGGGCCCTTCTCACACAGAAGGGTCTTATCTTGGTTCTTACCTTAATTACTTCTGCATGGACCCTATTCCCAAATAAGATCACATTCTGAGGTTCTGGGTAGCCATGAATTAGGGGGAAACACTAGTTAACCCATGAATATCTGCAAGCCTCTTGTGATAATTTCCCTCTGAGCCGCGTTACCAGTGTTCTCAGAATCAGGCAGGGGAAGGAAGTGGGCTTTGTGCCATTGGGTAGGTGGACTTTCATTCATTTTCAGTGGTGCCTGGGGTCCTAGAGAGCAGCCCCTCGGGGTCAACCTCTCCAGAGAACAAGCCTCCTGCCTTCTGCATGTGCCTGGGGCTGCTGCTCCTGGCTGTTCCGGGAGGGGAGGGCCCTGGGGGCCCACATGCTTCTTATACAGGTCCGCAGGCAGGCCCTCTGTGCTGATGTCATCTTTGGGCCCACTCTCAGAGGTGCCCGGGGCCCTGGTGGTGGAGGAGGTGCCGATCCATCGCTCCTGGCTTGCTCTTTGTTTTCTCTATTCTGCTCTGCCCATTCGTCTTCAGCCATATGCTTCTCGGCTTTTCAGATTTTGATGCTGCTGCTGCTGCTGCTGCTAAGTCGCTTCAGTCGTGTCCAACTCTGTGCGACCCCATAGACGGCAGCCCACCAGGCTCCCCCATCCCTGGGATTCTCCAGGCAAGAACACTGGAGTAGGTTGCCATTGCCTTCTCTGGATTTTGATCCTATTTGTCTCCTATTCCATTCACATCTTTGTGGGTGTTACCGCTTTCCAGTCACTCTACTAAAATCTGTCAGTGGGCCCTGATCCCCTTTAGAATGATGCCCAGACTCTGACCATGTTCTTCTGGGCCTTCAGGGGCTGGCATCCCGGGATCCCAGCCTCACCTCCAGCCCTGGGCTTTCTCATGCACCACACACCAGCCTCTGAGTGCCTGAGCACATGCCTGCTCATCCTTTCTCCTGAAGACCTTCCCAACACTCTCACCCATTCATCCTCATGCTGCACACTGCATGCTTCCTCCTGAGCACAAGTGGCAATCGGTCTCTACACAGCCAAGGGCCTTGTTCTGTCTGCTCGTTCAGCAGATAGTCTTGGTCTGTCCACCCCGGAGCCGGGAGCTGACCGTGCGGGCGCCCCCAGAGGCCTCCCTCGCCTCTGGCTTCTGTTGAGTCCTTCGCTGGGGTACAGGCAGGAGGCAGGAGGGTGGGAGGAAAGTGAGCTTGGTGTTTTCATTCTTCTTGCCCCCGACACCTGGTCTCTGTGGACTGGCTGTGTCCCTTTGCTGAAGGCCTCAGTTGCCATCGGTGGTCCTCTCCACGGGCATATCATCTCATTTGTCCAGAAACTTCCCTTTCCCTTTGGCCCTTCAGGCCCACAGCTGGCTCTGCTGCCCTCTTTAAACACTGCCCATGCCTCCAGAAATATTCCCTCCTCAAGCGCAAAGTGTGGCCGTGCCTCGTCTCTTGCTGGCTCTCCTGCATCTTGTCTTGCTTCTGCGTGTCCACCCCTCCCGGACCATCAGCTCTGTGGGGCCCGGCACTGCCTGTGTTCCTTGCTAACCCCCCTGGGCTTGCCTCAGAGTCTGACACACACTGCCCACTAAATGAGAGAGCACGCCCACAGGTGTGTACACACATGTGTTCATGCAGACAGACAGACACACTTGCACATACTCACACAAAGGCCTCCACAGGCTGTGGCAGCTTGGGGTCTTCAGAGCTGTGAACAGAGCTCGCTCCATAGCAGGCGGGCCTGGACTTCCCAAGCTCCTCCCATTGATTTGAAATCCAGTCGTGGAAGCTGTCGGTGTTCTTGCCTGGTGGCCCCAGTGGGTCAGCCTAACCTCTCTGGGCTTTAGTTACAGGGATAGTGATAACTTCTGCGATTACCTTCCTTGGTGACCCAGAAGCTTCTGCTGGCCTGCCAGTGAGCCCTGGGGGTCAGGGTGCAGAATGCTTAGGATGTGACCCGTCAGCTGTGGTCAGCAGTGGAGCCACATGAGCCTGAGGGGCCCTGCCCGGGAGTGGGGCTGGGGAGGGGCTTCTGTGAGGGGGTTTCTGGCATCACATGGCCTTCTTGCTAAGGGTTTACCCAGGCTGCAGTCGAGCCCTGCTTGTCTGTGGGATTTATTGTCAGAAAGGGGAGGCAGGAACCCAGAAGTGAGCTGTGCAGCCAGGTACCAAGAAAGACGCTGGCGGGGCTGCCCATTCAGTGGAGGGAACTCCACACACCAGGGCCCCCCTTGCTGTGTCCCCCTGCCTCTTCTTGTCTTACCTCCCTTCTGCTGGATTCCTCTTTGCCCTCCCCTTAGTCTGGCCCAGAGAACCTGGAACTTTCTAGAAGGTTTCTTGGGGAATGAGTCCCATTCTCACTGAGGCTTTAAAAGGAGGCCATAAAACCTTTCTGAGTTCAGGTTTCTATTACATGTGTAGAATGTAGAAGCTGATGATAGTCTATGAAAATTCAGTAAACCTTGAAAACAGCATCAGGGTTGATATCTGTAATTTAAAATAATGGATACCGAGAAATTGTTTCTCATTTATCTCACTGCTGAGATTGTGGCACGAAAGAGACTTCATTAAGCATAGATTTTTTTTTTTTAAAAGAAAAAATAGTGTCATTTATCTCAATCAATGACGGATGCGGGAGGTGGCTGATGATGGTGTTTAATAATACCCGACTGGTAAAATCCTCTGTTCCTTCACAGTCTGGGACAAGTAAATGGATACACAGAATCACTTCACAGGGGGAGAGGTGCAGAAACTTAAATTCTCCTTCTGACTCACAGGTACTACTTGTCATGTGTTAAGCAGCACAGCTGGCTTATGGTATTGTTCAGAAATGAGGGAAGGAAGAGGTGAATAAATTGTGGTTGGTCCAGGGTCACATGTGGCCACAAACGGCACCCCTGTCCAGCCCCATCCAGAAGCTGGGGGAGCCTGGGAGAGAGACAATTTGTAGCCCTTTACCTGCCCTCAGCTCCCAAGATGGGCTGTGCTTGGCTGGAGAGATTCCTGAAGTGTGTGTTTGTGTATGCATGTGTGCATATATGCATGTGTGTATATATACACATGTGTATATGTGTCTATGTGTATATGCATGTATATGTATACATATGTGAGTGCACTTGTGTCTGTCTGTGTCTGTACCCTGTCTAGGCTTCTCCCTAATGAATCAGGAGGCAGCCTTCCTCTTTTTGCCATATTCCCATTTCAGAAACCAAAAATTTGAGATTCTAGTTCACACAAGTGACAGACTGCAAAGCAGAAGGCAATCCAGGTGACGGTGATGAATTAACCCCCCTTTTAGGACAAAGAGCACTTAACTCACCATCTTAAGTCCCTTCACAGTCCCTGCACAGCAGGTGCTGGAGGGCAAGGCCTGCTTCCAAGTCCCAATCCACAGCGATATGGAAATGGAGCCTCCACGGAATCCCCTAGGTTTGGGTCACTTATTCCTTTGTTATGCTGGTCATGAGTTGTGGGTCAGGTGTGTTAGTGGGTTAGTCTCTCAGTCGTGTCTCACTCTTTGCAAGCCCATGGATTGTAGCCCACCAGGCTCCTCTGTCCATGGGATTCTCCAGGCAAGAATACTGGAGTGGGTAGCCATTCGATACTCCAGGGGATCTTCCCAACCCAGGGATTGAATCCAGGTCTCCTGCATTGCCCGTGGATTTTCTACCACTGAGCCACCAGGTCTGGTGTAGTGCTGCCTAAAGCCAAGTGGGGGTGGTGGCAACGATGCAAGATGACCACAGGCACTCAGCTGGGCCAGGGTGGGGGAGTCCCACGGTGGGGCCCACTCTGCTAATCTATGAATTCCTGCCCTCTTCCAGCTCCACACCGACCTCCCCTTCCCTACAGCTCAGGCTTAGGCTGCTTGTGTTTCAGAAGCAGGTCCTGTGTGTGAGCCTCTTCCCCCTTGTACAGTGCCCTCCCCCCTCCCC
>SJYV01054450.1:1973041-1984033 GCA_006410875.1 Neotragus pygmaeus
GGGCCGCTCCGGCTCACTAAGGCTGCGGGCGGGACAGAGCTGGGCCGAGGTCAGGCTGGGTCAGGATCCTGTCTTTGGTGCTGTTCTCAGCCTAACGTTCCTACCTTCATTGCAGCAGCCCATCCTGGACCAGCAGTTGAGGGCATACCGAAAGCCCTTGGGTGCGCACGGAGAGGAGTGGAGCAGAGGGGCCAGGAACAGACGGCAGAGACCAACAGCGGCTTCCTGGCTCTGCTGGCTCCTGACTGCACGAGTTCCTGAGCACTCCTTCAGCTGTAAAGTGTGATAACAAGAGATCTTCTCTCATTGGGTTATAGACAGGTTGTGCCAGTGAGGTGCCAGCATAGTACTGACACTTAGCACGAAATAAGACATGACATTTAAAAAATTTTATTATGGGCTAGACACTGCTGGATATTATGTCCCTCCCCTCACAGATCCTGACATCAAAATAAGGGGGCAAGTTCACAGACACTGGAAATACTTGGAGGTATGTTAAGTCTTGAGAGGAGCCTGTGGTGAGTGTGTGTATAATCTGGGGAGGCTTCTAGGAGGAGGTGATTTTTTGACCCTGCCTCTTAGGGAGTGGGAAGGAGTTCCGTTGAGAGATAGAGACCTGACAAACACTACCTTAGCTAGGTGATCAAGGTCAGCATCAGTGGTGATAAATCGTGTTCATAGTCCATCCTCTGGATATGAGAACGATACTTCCTCTCTGTGCCCTTCTACCTTAAAACCAGTAACTCAAGTCAAATTACAAGAAAAACATCAGCCAAATTTCAGTAGTCATATCCAAGTCCCTGCCTAACCAGTACCTCTGAAAACTGTCAACGTTAGCAAACTGTCAAGTTTATTAAAAACCTGGAGAGCAGAGACGCTCTCACAGCTGAGTGGGGACTAAGGGGCTAAGTGTGGTGCGATATCCGCAATGAGATCCTGCAACAGGAGAAGGACATCAGATCAAAACTAATAACATCTGAAAAAAGAATGAACTTGAGCTAAAGCGAAAGGATCCCAAATCATTTTCTCTGAAAAGGGAGTGACTGAGAGAAGCTGAGCATGTGCTTGTCTTAGAGGGGTATTTGCAGTGATTAAAGGCTTTAGCTAAGGGCTGGGATTCTGACCATCACTGGTGCTGATGCTAATGATGATGATAACAACAACAATGATGATGATAACAAGGAAAATTTAGGCGGACTAAGGAAGGTGCCTGTTGACCTGAGCTTTGCCCTCCTTCCTGGCATATCTCTTAAGAGGTATCATGGCAGAGGGCCCATGAAGAAATCTTACTGACAGTATACCCAGTGTGGGACAGGATTTCTGATCCCTGGAGTTGACGGTTGCTGGTGAGACTGGCAAGGAAACAGGCCTCTGCACGGGCCACGTTGGCTGTTGGGAATGGCCACACAGACCTGGCTGGGGTGATGCGTGAGGGAGCCTCTGGGAGGGAGCCAGAACACTAGGCGGAACCCCCGGCATGCACACAGGTCTCCTGGGCAAGGGCATGGTGCTGGGTACCCGCCACAGGCCTCCCCTCTGCACACACAGTCACACCACCTGGACCAGAGCACAGCCTCTCAAAGCAGCTGGGTGACAACATTTTTTTTTTTAAAGTAGAGAAATGATTACAGTTTGGCCCAGATTTCCAGTGCTGAGAGAGCAGTGAGACATTTGCCTGAAGGCCGTGGAGGGTCTGGAGCTCTCCGCTGTCATTCACGGCTTTTCTTTTAATCGCTATTTATTTTTAAATATCTGTCTAATGTATAATACAAGTTTAGGCTCTTGAGGCTATCTCCTCCCCTTTCAGGTCTGTTTCTGAAATCCCACTTATGCAGGACAAACAGCTTTTGGGGACAAGAGGCTTTGCCTCTTCAAAGAAGCAGTTAGCAGGCTGTTCTCTCCTGCCTGTGTCTGTCTGTGGTTGCAGCAACAAAGTGAGATTATTTTAATTCCGTTTAAACTCTCCGGAGGTCTGGCTGTCGAGGGAGGTGGCTGTTGTCTTTGTTGGCTTCCTTTTCACATGAAACCGCTGTGTGGATTTCTTGGGGTGGGTGGGGAGTGTAGGCACTGACATGGGGGTCTGTTTCTGCCTACTGGCTGCCATGAAGGCCTTAGGACCAGGGCCCAGCATTTCTCTGAACTTCAAAGAATCTCTTAGCACTATCTTTGCTGTAATGACTCAGAAGGGTGTTTGCTGAGTTTGTATTTGGGCGTGTGCGTGCCCCCAGGCTGTAAATCAACTGGATTTATTAAGCATGCTTTTTCTCTAAGCCAGAATTTATGGAGCACCAGCTTTCCTCCTAGCTCAATTGGTAAAGAGTTTGCCTGCAATGCAGAAGACATGGGTTCGATTCCTGGATCAGGAAGATCCCCTCGAGAAGGAAGTGGCAACCCACTCCAGTATTCTTGCCTGGAGAATCCCATGGACAGAGGAACCTTGTGGGCTACATATAATCCATGGGGTTGCAAGAGTCAGACACGACTGAGTGACTTTCACTTCACTACTAACTGTGTACCAGTCATGAGCCACACAAAGATGACCAGGCCCCTGCTAACTTGGTGAGGAAGGAATGTGGTATCCTGGGAGAGCTCAGAGGAGAGGCACCTGACCGAGTTCTGGAAGGGTTTCTGAAGCAGGTAATGTTTAGGTTGAACTCTGAAGGATGAATTGAGGTCATTCTGCCAGCACTTTCTGTTTCCATGAGAAATAGTCTCATGTAGGTGCTGGAAACACCATGTGCATGCCTGGCACCTTGAGAGAAATATTGTGAGGTGGGGACGCGCCCAGACACTTGTAGCTTAAAGGCTTGTGGAGGTGATGGCGAGGGCCCACTGACATCAGAGTCTGCCTGGAATGAAGGGGTTGCCTCTAGCTGGGGAGGGAGAGGCGGGTGGTCCTTGACCTTAGACCCTTGTGGCTAACTCAAGGACAAAGAGTTTGGAAACACTCTCAGTGACTCCAGTGGCCAGTCAATCTTCATGAAAGCAGCAGTTTTCATAGACTAATGACTCCACTGGATCAAAATAAATGCCTACCAGTAAATAAGCAAATTCCTTGAGTGCCTTAGAAAAGATGCTCCCTGTAGAAACACATTACACAATTTTGAATATTTTTATCATTAATGAAAACTTAGAGCATCTTGTATCTTCACCATAAAAGGTAATACCACAGATTCTGAACTTAATATACTTGAAAAATACATTTCTTTGAAACAGATCTACAGAAACTTTGTTAGTCTCAGTTATAATGTTTTTGTATTAAGTGTAATTAGGCTGAGGGCTGAAGAATTGATGCTTTTGAATTGTGACAGTGGAGAAGACTCTTGAAAGTCCCTTGGACTGCAAGGAGATAAAACCAGTCCATCCTAAAGGAAGTCAACCCTGAATATTCATTGGAAGGAGTGATGCTGAAGCTGAAACTCCAGTACTTTGGCCACCTGTTGCCAAGAGCCAACTCATTGGAAAAAACCCTGATGAAAGGAAAGGTTGAAGGCAAAAGAAGAGGGAGGCAGGGGATGAGATGGTTAGACAGCATCACTGATGCAATGGACGAGAACTTGAGCAAACTCCGGGAGATGGTGAAGTTCAGGGAAGCCTGGCGTGCTGCAGTTCTTGCAGCTCAGAGTCGGACATGATTTATCAACTGAACAACAAAAACAACATATTGGAGCTTGTTGAAATAAGGCTGTATTTCACATATACTTACATGTGATACGTCATATGAAGGGCTTTTAGGAGAAAAACATTTTCTGATGTGGGCTTTTCTGCATGTAAATAATCAAAGCAGGAAACTGGGAGCAATTCTTATGGAAATTAAAAAGAAATAACCGCATATCAACAGAGCACAATTAAAAGAGTTTAGAAAAGACACAAGACCAACACAAACCAAAATATGTGCAGGGGAGAAGCATGACAGAACAGCGTAGGCATCGGGCCACATACTCCTGGGAGCTGATTTGATTCTACCTCCTAGGATTGATGTGAACCTTGAAAAAAAAAAAAAGCCTGGGAACAAGTAGGAGGTGTTACATCCTGCAAACAAGGAGAACTCAACCAAGAGGTGATGTAGGGGGCCCAGCAGAAACCTCAAATGGCCTCTCCTGCCAGGACCTTCATCTAGGGATCATTTGGCTGTAATGACAGGGCTCTGAGCTGTAGTCAGCAGTGGGGGCAGGCGGCATGGTCACTGGCTGGTGCTGAAAGCTCTTCTTGCCTTTGTTTAACCTTGGAGTGGCCCCTTTCAGTGCCTGGTTGGGCTTGTTTCCTGGCTGGGGTTTAGAGGACTTGTGAGGGTCTTCCTCCAGTGTGTGGAGACTTGTGAGAACCCCAGGTCCAGGCTCTATGGTATGTGACTGAGACAAGACTGCCTCTCGGCATGCTCTCTGGATGCGCTTGGGCACTGATGGCGGATTTCCTCCTTCTCAGGGAGCCGAGCCCTTGAGCTGTGTGTGGAGCTGGAGGCTGGGCTGTGTCCTTCAGTGTCTCAAGGGGGAGCTGGAGTGGGCAATTGGCTCACCGGGCCTCTGTTAGTGTGGCAGCATCATAGGAACGAGTGTTAGAAAACCCAGGTTCTTGCTTAGGGATTTGCTGTGTTGTGCTGCCGGGCCACCTCGCCTTGCTCGGCCTCTGTTCCTTCTCCTTCAGTTCTATCATACAGTGTGGGTGGCTAGGACTACATGTGGCATTCAGTGCTTTGCCAGTGCAGGTTGGTATTCCAAGGGTTATCCTTGGATAACCTCGGGTCTGGCCCTGCGTTCTGCAAAGTTCCCTTCTCCTGACTCCCTTTTGGGTCTCCAGGGTCTGGGATTCAGAACGCCCACCAGGGCCTGCCTCTCTGGTGACTCAGCTCTTAGAGCACAGGAAAAAGTCAAAGAAAAGAATGTGAAGCTGAACTCAACAGCAGGGTCCTCAAAATAGCTCCTCCGACAGCTTGAGATTGGCGGGGAGACAGTAATTTTATGTGCTGTGTTTCCTCGATTCACAGTGACAGCAGAGTGTCCTTCCCAGATAGGGCTAGAGCGTGTGCAGTGGTTTGGGAGTCAGGATAGAGGTGCCATCTGTCTGCCTGGTCCCAGGAGTGCCCCTGTGTGAGCAGAGATGCTTGTGTCAGGACTCTGTGGAAGGTTCAGACCCTGCTCTGGGGAACCTGGCATTGTTGCCTGGAGAGCCTCCAGTTTTGTGTTCTGCAGAATCCCATGTTGGCAAGCCCCACCTTCTGGGAGCAGGGTCTGGCCTGGACTTCAGGCTGAGTGATGGGCAGGCTTTGCTATCCCCATTTTACAGATGAAAGTGCGAGGTTCAGAGTTTACCTGATTCTTTTTGGCCCACTCGCTGAGTCAGGGGCAGGCTTCAGTCTACAAACACTTCTCTGTGCTCTTCCGGTTCTGTCCCAATATGGGTCACCCCAGTGACTTGCTCCCATCCTTCTTCTCTGCCCTCGTCTTCTTTCCCTCTTCTCCCATCCTCTGGAGCTCTGCTGTCTGCATGGTAGCCACTAGCCACGTGTGGCTACTGAGCCTTTGAAGTGTGGCTGGGGTCCAAAGATGGGCTGGAAGTATAAAAGGGACCCTGGAGTTTGGAGACTTGGTACAGAGAAAGAATGCAGGCTATCTCATTAATAATTTGTATATGGATTATAAGTTGTTTTAGATATAGAGTTAAATCAAACATATACATTTATTTTTAATCTACTTACAAGGAAATTTAAAATTACAGATGTGGCTTGTGTTCTCTGGGGAGGTACTGCTCTGAGTCTTGCTACTTGAAGTGTGGTCTCTGGAGCAGCAGCACTGACATCACCTGGGAGCATATTGAAAATGAGGGATCTAGGAGGCCCTTACACACCTGCTGAGTTAGAATAGGAATTTTGACAAGATTCCTAGGTGATTCTGCAGGCACAGCCCATGCTAGATAAGGCCCTGCCTGCCTGGCTCTGAATCCCATCTGTATACAAAGAGGAGTGCCCCCCTTCAGGTCTGTCCTTACTCCAAATGGAAGCAGCTGCTCTGATGAAGGGGTTGTCAGTTTGGGGGCTGCAGGAACAGCCTGGGGGGACCCCTAGGGCCTCCAGATCTGACACATGAGGTCACAGTGAGCCAAGGGAACTATGGCCTTCAGGGATGGCTTCTGCCTGCTGTTGAAAGCAGAGACCTGAAACATTTTGGTTCAAAGACCTTTCAGGATATACACTTGGAAGTGTTTGGATTTCTAGTCAACCAAGAGGGAGACTTATGATAGTAACCCAACAGTGTCTGGTGAATTTGGGGTTCATCCCTGCAGGTTTGAACAGAGCTTGCCCAACCAAGTCCTGTCTTGGTGGGTCTGCTTTCCTCGAGGTGTAATTAGAGAATTGCTGGGCTTGGCCAAAGTAGACACATTCTCTGAGCTTCCAGATCCCAGGGGCTGGGGAATGGGTGACTGTACGGTGGGACAATGTTGGGGCTATGCTTGGGCTTCCCTGGGGACTTGCTGTAAGCCGACCCACCCCTCAGTGCCCTCTGCTGGGCCCGTCCTCCTGGATGTGCTGGGCTGGGTGCTATACCCACTGGTGCCCCAGGGAGGAGCACAGAGAGTGACCCCAGGAAGGGGGAGCTGATGGCTGGCAGCTCACAGACACGCTGCTGGCTGTGGCTGTCTTCATTCTAAAGTCAGGATCTACTGCTGGGACTCATGCCATGCTCCTCCTAGGTCTGGGTTTAGTGGACAGAGTGAGGTCCCTCTTGCCAAGAATCTGATGCTGAAGGAGTTGATTCTGTTCAGCCAAGTGTATATATCTTATCTATGATTTTGTAAACTCTGATGGCAACTCTGGCCTTCCAGGATGTGTTCCCAGGATGGAAGAGAAGGGTGTGTGCAGTAGCTCAGGGATTTGCAAGCAAGAGAGCCCCTGTCTTAGGAGGGGGAAGCTGGCCTGACATGCAATGCTGGGGGAGGGGGCAGATCTAAGGTGGCAGGTGCCTAGCACAGGGCTGGAGTGAGTATGTGGCTAGAGAGGCCCTGGGTGCGTAGCACCGGCGGGGTGGGCCCGGGTCATAGGGACATCCCCTCCCTGCCCTCAGCGGTGGCTGCAAGGAGCCAGGCCCCTGCAGGGCTGCGGACCTTACCTGGGCGCAGGTGGGGGCTGGCTAATTTCCTAGCCACAGTCTGACAGCTGGACCAGGTACCCAGATGACAGGGAGGGGCTTCTGTGTGCCCCTGGCTGTCTGGCTGGACATCAAAGACAGTGCCTAACCTGAGGTGGGGGAAAAATCTGTATTCTTTAAAAGCCTTGTGCTTCTGTGTTTGCATTTTCCTTATGGATTCCTTTTTTGCCCTTGAGTTTCCTACAAGAGTTTCTCTTGAAGAATTAAAAATTTTCACATTGAGAAATTTGCCCCAGTAGCTTTCAGGTAGAAGGAGAGGCTTTGCTTCTGCCCAGATTGGATAGGAGGGGTAGGGGTGAGGGCAGGGGAGGATCAGGCAGGTTCAAGGAGGGTAGCAGGATAGGAATCACTGTCCCACCACCCTTTCCCCCTCTTCACATTCTACTCAGTCTTCCAGCTCCAGTGCCCCTTCTTCCAGGAAGCCTTCCTGACCACTGTCTCGTGCACCTGTCTCTACTAGGTGCTTCCTTAAGTGATTTACATGGATTCTCTCTTTAATCCCTACAGTATCTGCGAGTGACATTATTATTATTATCCCCATTTCCAAAGGAGGAAACGAAGGCTCAGAGAGGTTAAATGGCTTATTTGAGTGTATGTTGTTGGTGAGTAGTCAAGCTGAGATTCTAAATCAGCACTTTTACTGCATTCGGGAAGTGCTTAACGGTTTATGGCAGCAGTTGGACTGGGTGTTGATTTCACAGTTCAGTCAGCTGGGCTGAAGCGAGCTACTTAGGCTTGTGGTCACACCCGTGGGTGTGGTAGATGGTGAGGGGTGGGACCTTGAGAGAACAGACCCATTCAGCGCTCAACAGAAGCCTGGTAGTGACACAGAGGCCAGGGTCTGTGATAGGCCCTGGGTGTGGTGCCCACTGAAGCTAACATCCCACCTTGAATTGGGGCTTCTAGCTGGTAGAGGGTTGGAGAGTGTCACCCAGGCCAGCCCTCCATCTGGTGGCCTCGGCCACTGACGGGCCCTGGGCTCAGTATTGTCTGGCCAAGTCCTGGTGTAAATCCACGTTTCACTTCTCAGTGTTCACTCTTCTTACTGATCATCTCTCCAAGATAAGCATATAATGGGAAGAAATACAGTGTGGAGCTCAAGGCTGTTTCCTCAGCTCTGACATAAGCAATTCAGCCCTTCCCTCATATGTCTATACCATGCATGACCACATAACCTTGACCACTGTTTAGAGATGGCCTGTCTTTCCTCCCTGGCCTGGTATTAAACACCCCACTCTACCTCCTTTTGGTAGGATGAACATGAGGGCAGGGGTGAGCCCTGGCCTGGGTCCTACTTGCCATGGCGTGTCTTCAAGCTGGAGGGGCTAACATAGACCAGCTTTCTGCCTTTGTCTGGGACACCCCATGCTTCTCTGCCTACCCTGGTCCCTGGCTGGTAACTGTTGGGGTCTATATGGTTTGCAGGTCACTGACCTCAGGGACATGTAGGGCAAGGTTGTTAGTTATTTCTGATGTGTTTATTTAGTCAACAAATATTTGTTGAGTAACCATCAAGATTGGGGCTTCCCAGATGGCAGAGTGGTAAAGAATCTGCCTGTCAGTGCAGGAGGTGCAAGAGATGTGGGTTCAGTCCTTGGGTCAGGAAGACCTCCTGGAGAAGGGCATGGCAACCCACTCCAGTATTCTTGCCTGGAGAATTCCATGGGCAGAGGAGCCTGACGAGCTACAGTCCATGGGGTCTCAAAGAGTTGGACATGATGTAGCAACTGAGCACACACACGCACTACCCATCACGAGCAGCAATAGCAGGACACTGATAAGGTGGGGGACACCTCTGTCTGCGTTTCGGGTCTCGTTGGGCCCTGGCAGACAGGGCCTGCATGGGCTGTTGTTGGGGTGTGGCTTGCGCTGTGGCCCTGGCTGCTTGGTTTCCGGAGGGCAGTTCGAGACCCCGGGCCTCATAGCTCACCTCCCCTAGAGCCCCCAGTCACGTGACAGCTCACTTTTATGGCCTGGCACAGCCACATTTTATTGTCGAATTAGTAGGAATAACAGCGGCATTTTAGTGGCTGATTGGGAGCTGTATATTAGCGACTGTATTAATAAGTGCACAGTGACAGGAGACCAGTGAGAGGGAGAAAATGAGACGCGGTATTTATCCCCTGTGCAAAATCTTTTTTATTATTAAAGGCACTGGGTTAACTGAGGATAGATTTAATGCCTGCTGGTAATTTTATTGGATCAGCAGCAGCTCAGGGTCCCCACTTCAGACCGAGCTCCGGACCCCTCATCCAGGATCACTGGATTTCTTGGAGAAGCTGCAGGGTTGAGACGTTGCAGACAGGAGCACTTTCTTGGGACTTGCTCTGAGCCTCCTCCCTGTGGGCAGTTGCTGGGTAGTTGATGTGAGACGGGGTGAGTCTCTCGCCCATTTGGAGATGAACAGTGTGGTTGGTGTAGGCTCTGAGGTGTCTGAAGAGAGAGATTGCAGGGAGAACATCGGAACTGGTGCAGGCCGGCTCCTGGCTCTCAGGGGAGCCTCCCAGCAGGGGGCTGCAAAGCTCAAAGGTCTTACATACTGGGGGCAGGTGATCCCCCTCGCTCTGTGCTCCCTTCTCCCAGGGCTGGCTGAGTCTGCTGTGGTGGTCCAGCCTTGGAGAGGGATGGTTGTGTCTGGCTTTGGCTGGAGGAGCCCAGCTGCTAAGGGCCATGTGTGGCTGGAGCTTGAGGTTGTGGCCACCTTGGCACTGTGGGCTGTGGACCATGCATTTTGGCAGGAAGACCGTGCTGAAGATCCTTGGCAGCTCTTGGGCCTCTGAACATTGTAGAGGAGTGCTAGAGGCTAGACTATGAGACAGGAGAGAAAGGCATGGAGCTAGAGAGGCTGGCAGCTGGTGGTCTCAGCCAGTCCTGCTTCCTCCTCATGGGTGTGCAAGCCCACTTGAGCCTGCTTCCTCCTCATGGGTGTGCAAGCCCGCTTGAGCCTGCTTCCTCCTCGTGGGTGTGCAAGCCCACTTGAGCCTGCTTCCTACTCATGGGTGTGAAGCCCGCTTGAACCTGCTTCCTCCTCGTGGGTGTGCAAGCCCGCTTGAGCCTGCTTCCTCCTCGTGGGTGTGCAAGCCCGCTTGAGCCTGCTTCCTCCATGGGTGTGCAAGCCCGCTTGAGCCTGCTTCCTCCTCACGGGTGTGAAGCCCGCTTGAGCCTGCTTCCTCCATGAGTGTGAAGCCCACTTGAGCCTGCTTCCTCCTCGTGGGTGTGCAAGCCCGCTTGAGCCTGCTTCCTCCATGAGTGTGAAGCCCACTTGAGCCTGCTTCCTCCTCGTGGGTGTGAAGCCCGCTTGAGCCTGCTTTCTTTTAGCTTCAGTCTAGCTCCCTTCACTGTTTCTCTGTGGTTCTCCTCTGAAGGGTCAGCCCCTCTTCCTGTAGGTTTCTCAAGGAGCCTCATCTGACCCTCTTTCTTTTTTCGTTTCCTCTGTTCATTTATTTATTTTTAAATTTTAATTGGAAGTTAATTACTTTACAATATTGTGGTGATTTTTGCCGTACATTCACATGAATCAGCCATGGGTATACATGTGTTCCCCATCCTGACCCTCCCTCCCACCTCCCTCCCCATCCCATCCTTCATGGTCATCCCAGTGCACCAGCCCTGAGCACCCTGTCTCATGCATCAAACCTGGACTGGCGATCTATTTCACATATGATAATATACATGTTTCATTGCCATTCTCTCAAATCATCCCACCCTCACTTCTCTCACAGAGTCCAACAGTCTGTTCTTTACATCTGTGTCTCTTTTGCTGTCTCACATGTAGGGTCGTCGTTACCATCTTTCTAAATTCCATATATATGTGTTGGTATACTGTATTGGTGTTTTTCTTTCTGACTTA